>JAQQSV010005412.1:0-14549 GCA_028646515.1 Pseudochirops corinnae | reverse complement strand
GACCCTAGTAGTGTCTAGATAGTAGTGTCTGAGGGTGAGTCTTCCTGACAGTAGGCCTGGCACTCTATTCATTGCAATACCTTGCTATCACTATTAAAAGCTTACTAGTTCTGTTTTACTACAGCATAGAGTATGAAAAGTAAAGAGTATAAGATAAGACTAAACAAGTAGATTGATCAATGAAGTAAATCAATGAAATGAGTGAATGAAAAATTAATTATTAAGTGCTTATTATATGTCAATCACTGTGCAAAATGCTAGGGTTACGAATAGAAAATAAATACAGTCAGTCCCTGTTTTCAAAGAGCTTGCATTCTAATGACGGAGATAATACATTTGTTGTCTTGCAATTTCAACTGCAAGTCATATGGTCTTTTGGTCCTTAGGGGACCTACTCTTGTTCCCCAACGTTTTCCCACAGAGCCTCCTCCCTATGCTGAATAAGCTCCTATAGGCACCTCAGGGTAATTATGACCCACCTGTGATACCAGAAGTGCCAATGGAGAAATTCCACCTTCCCATACCCACTGCTTGCCCAATCCCTGATCACGTCCTGACTATGGCAGGGGCTCCTAGATGAACAAACTCTATAATCAAGGGCAGTGACCAGTGAAAGAGAGCCTTACCCATGATTCCCCTTCTTCATTTAGGAAGGGAGAGAGTGAGTAACAGGATAAACAGATATAGCTGAGTTATGCCTATATTTCGGATCTCATCATATTTTCTTTACCCCCAACTCACTGCTCTTTTGAATTTCCCTGTTGCTGTCCATCATTCCAGTCCCCTGGGTTCACAATCTCAATGTCATCTTCAACTCCTCTTACACTCCACACACCCAATCAGTTGTCAAATGTTGCCCCTTCTACCTCCATCACACCTCTTGCATCTCGCCTTTCTGCCCACACAGTCACCACCCTGGTTCAACCTGTAATCACTTCTCACCTTAACTGTTGCAATAGACCTCCAATTGCTGTCCCTTCCAAAGGCTCTATTTAATCTGATCTATGTTACCCAGAGCTGCCAAAGTGATTTTCTGAAAGAGTAGATCTGACCGCGTCACTATACTACTTAGCAAACACCTATGGCTCCCTGTTGCCTTTTAAATATGATTTCACCTTAATCTCAGTGTCTTTAAATTTCTATTTTGGCATAAGTTTTATAACATACATAATTATTAGTATAGTAGCATATGCGTGTAATTTATAAATAGGTAAATACACATACAGATATACACATATTGGGAGTACATGCTTAAATTTTCTGTAATGATTGTGGTGCAAGATGAAAAAAAGTTTGGAGACCATTGGACTAGAAGTACAGAATGAGACATACATTTTCAGACATAAGCAACATGTTGATTTTGTTTTGCCTGACAACACTTATTTGCTATAAGGAAGAGCTTTTATTTATTGGGGTGAGATGAGTTAGTAGTCGGTCACAGTGAAATTAAAAAGTATTAATAAAACATTAAAACTGCACATGAAGAAAACAAAAAAGGTCAGAGAGGAATACAAATAGGGCAGTGTCGTTACTACCTTATAACATTTAATATACACTTTAAAAAAGCAATCTGTACAGTTCATGTTACCATGTAAAAAACCTCTTTTGTTTTCCTCTGAAATGTCTGTTGATATTTAAGTTCATAATTAAAAAGAAAAAATTATATCTAAGTTAGTTGGTACATGATTATGATGGGCTTTGAATGGCATGATCGGTTAGTTGCTTACCGAATAAACAATAATGATTGGAAAGCTAATACTAGAGTGAATAGGCGAGAGCCATGAAGGAATGGGTTCTCTTATTAAAAAGCCAGAAGGAGCAGAGAATTTGAAGAAACAAGAACCAGAAGAGTCTGTCAGCTACTGTAATCATGCATGTAGACTGATTAAATTCATCTGTCTTCTCATATTTCATGGGATATGTGGGGGTGGTTGGTCAGATATCCTAAACAGTTGATTTTCATAGCCCCCTTTCCCAGTCCACTTGATGAAATCACCAAAGGGCTGGTAACAGAAACATAGTATTAATGTTGTTCAGTGGTATATATACATATATATATTGCTTTCCCTTTATAAGCTGGGAAGAACTTGTCTTTGATGGAATTTGAGAATAGCTCAAACAGCTTGGCAAACCAAGGATAGGTCAAACTCTTCCTGACCATTAAAAAAGTAGCCTCATTCTCTAGGGAGGGACAAGTGAGGACAAAACAAGAAGAAAAGGGTAGGGGGCTACCCATAGTGCCCCAGATGACAGTTGCCTTGGTCACCTGTCGCCTCTATGTACATTGCTATTAGTGTACTATAGAAATGTGCTCATTCTCCCCATTGATGTTGTGATATCATGAGAGGATGTGTCCCAGGATTATAATGGGAACACTCTGGAGCAATTGTTCTTACTAGACAGCCTCAGTTTAAAAGAAAAACAAAAACAAACAACCCTCTGCTGCTAAGTGATTATTAAAGATGAACAGGAAGGTGAAGGTTTATGAACTATATGGTTATTCCTTCTGTACTGCTGGGGTTCAAGACACAGCACCCTTGCAATCTCGAAAATCCCTGTAAAATTTTTTGGCCCTCCCTTCATGCCAGAAAAGATGTCTGAATTTTTTCTTTTTCTTTTCTGTTTTTTTCTTTATCATAAAATTTGGGTTAAGTATTTGGTCATAAGCTCCATGTCTGCTAGCTTTCACATGTCCTCTGTGACTTCTGCAAAACTCTCCCAAAACTGACATTTAATTTCTTATGCCAACCTGTGATATATGGAAACGGACATGGGGAAAATCATGATGTGGAAGAGATAACTTTAGTTTTAGGAGTTTAGACCTACAAAGTACCTTGAAACTGGGGTAGTGGTCATCTTCCGAGGACACAACCTATAAATTGGGGAGATATCCTAGAGGTGGTACGACATGTGTATCCTTCAGATCTGTCATCACTTATAAAGCAAATATTCCACTGTACTATACCATTATAAATAATGCTGCTACATGGATAGCCTATATTGAACTGCTTGCCTCCTCAATAAGGGGGGAGGAAAAGAAAGGAGGGAGAGAATTTGGAACTCAAAATTTTTAAAGGCAAATGTTTCAAAGTTTAACATTTCATTGAAAAAATAAAATACTTAAAGTGGCAAAAACAAATCAATAAACAATGCTGCTATGAATGTTTTTGTATGGACAAATCTTTTTTTTTCTTTCTTGTCAATGACATCTTTAGGGTAATCCTAGAAGTAGAACCTCTGGGTTAAAATATATGACTAATTTTATAGCCATATTACTTTCCAAAAAGAATGCATCAATTCAAGATCCCACCTGCAGATAGTATTAAGTGCCTGTTTCTCCACAGCCCTTCCAGTAAAGTGGTTATGGAGGTCCTTTTAATTTACATTTTCCTGATTAATGTCGAATTCCTTCCCTATCTGAGTCTTTAAATATTTGAACCTAGTTAAATCCAACCTATGTCTTCTCTTTTCTAGACTAAAAAGTCCTGGGGGTTTTTGTTTTGTTTGTTTCATTTTCTGACAAATCCTGGTATAGCATGATCTTCAATTTGCTCTTCCTATTATCCCCCTCATCTGGATGTATGTACTTCCTAAAATGTGTTGCCCAAAACTGAACTAAGTTTTATTCCAAGTGTAGACCTACAAGCACAGAGTACTTTTTTTCTTTTTTTTTGACAGAATATTTTTTTCACCTCCCTTTTGCATACTAGTATAATGTCCTGAGAGCTTCCTACAGCCACTAAGATCTACTCTTCCTTCTGGTCTCAAACACAGCTCTCTTCACCTTCCCTAAGGTTCCACTTTCCATCATCTTGACTTTTGTCTTGCCACCAGACTTTGATGACTGGAGGAGAAGGTGAGGCTGACAATTTTGCAAAGCTCTGTGGTCATTTAAATACAATTCATTCAAAAGTCAAGGCATCATGATGTCGCTGGTCCTCTTCCAGAATGAAGGACAAACAACAATTTTCAATATGCAGTGGTACTCAGATTTCCAAATCATTAGCCACTCATTAATGGATCTAGTACCCTACCACAAACAGATGTCCCAAGTGTGGCTGTCTGCCAAAGGTCCTGAAAACCATACACCATCTATCTCCTTGATGCACCTCAGACTCAGCGCCTAACTTTGGTCTCTAGGCTCTGTCCCTACTGTGGCATTTCTCTTTTGCTGGCCTCATGAAAGTGTGGCTTTGAGAGGTAAAGTAGGTAAAACCTAGGATCACACAACTTGTAAACAGCAGCACCTCCTCCTAACCCCTATAGTTTCCCTCCCTTACTACACTGGGTTGAAATTTAATTCTTTGTTTTGGTTTCTTGACTCGGCATTTCTCATCCAAACTCACTCTTCTTGAGGACGCTAAATTTTGCTTTTCAACTCCAGAGCCAGATTTCTGTTTTTCAAAGATTTCCACAGTCAAGTGTATACCCAGACTGACGCTTTAGAGACTGAGGAGTGATTTTCTTCCCCTTTTTGGGCCAGGGAAGGAATATGTGAAAACTGAATCCATTTACACAGTGACTTAAAAGATTTACAAAAAATCTTTATCTCATTTGACTTCCATGACAAGCCAGTAAGATAGATAATGTGTTATTACACGTATTTTACAGATGCGGAGATTGAGGTCAGAAAAGTTATGAAACTTGCCCTAGTTCATAGATATGGAAGGAACCTTAGAAATCATTTAGTATAACCCTTTCATTTTATAAATAAGGAAACCAAAGTACAGGAACTTTGACAGTTTCATGGTCATATAAATATGTAATGGTAATGGGAATTTGAAGATCTTTCCTGACTCTTAATAAGCCTAATGGAATTTGAAGACCTTCCCTGATATGAAGATTTTCCCTAATAGGTTGAATTTAATCACATGGAGCCTGTGGTGGAAGAAGTTTTCTGATGAGTGAAGCAGAGCCCACAGGAAACTGGGAGTCAGAACAGTTAGAGCTGGAGGGAGGAGAGGACGCACCCAGGGAGATAGCTAGACTTGTGAGTGTTTCTTTGTGGGAAGTCTAACTAATGGGTGGTATGGCTCTCTGCTATGTTATGGTGTCTTAACTTCTATGTTGCTATGATGGATTCAGTTTCCTGGTGTTGGGATTTGGTTTTCTGATGTCTGAATAAATGTTTTGTTTCTGTCTTCTATATGGAGAGTCTGTTATATTTTGTGATTGCAAAGTATGCTCGCATATTTATAGTTGCTATCGGTGCTGTGAATATTGTGTTGGTGCTACAAAACACTAAGAAGCAAAGCTGGAATTCTGGATTATTCTAAATCTTTTGAGTTTGTATCCAGTCTTCTTGTTGCTATACCTTCCAGTCTCCCCTGCCCCCCCCCAAAAAAAACCAAGTCTAAATTCTCTTTTTTTTTTGTCATTTTTTGGCATAGGCTAATTTTATTCTAATTTAATTACTTTTAGGGTAAACTATATGGTTAAGACATCTTAGCATTAGTCCAGATTTTATTGTTGTTGTTGTGCTAAACTTCATGGCCATCAACAAAGACAAATTTTCAGATACACAATCACATCCAATGGACATTTATTAGGTACCTATACCTGCAAGGCAGTATAAGACAGAGTCCCTGCCCTAAAAAAGATTACATTCTACTGGGAGAATACTCATGCAAATGATCATTTGAAGAGACAGAAAAAAAATGAAAACAAGAGAGAAGAGAGAAAAAGAGAGAAGGTAAGAAGGAAACAATCGTTAAATGCAAAACTGCTACTTACAATTGATTTTTAACAAATATGTTAACTTTGGCAAGTTAGCAATATCTGGTTTGCTTCCTTTTTTATGAAATTTCTTCAAAAATATACTTCAAAGGACACCTCAAAAAGTGTACTTTTCCAGATTTTGTTGTACATGGTTGTATGCACATATTGTTCTAACTCTACTTTTTTGAGACTGTATCACTTAGCCTCCTTCAAAGCTTATCTCAACTTCCAAGGAAAGTTCTCAAGCCAGACTTTCCAGTTGCTGGAACGCTTTCCCCAGCATTTCATATTTATTTTGCATATATCCTGTCTTTAATTATCTGCGCCTCCAATAGAACGTAAAGTTCCTTGAAGGTAGGAATTGGATCACTTACGCTGGTATCACTTATATTTTGTGTTTGGGCAACAGAACACAGTGCTTGTCTTTTAGTTTTCATTCCCTATTCTCCTTTCTCAGATCATTATCTATGCCATGCCTACTAACAGAGGGCATGACCCTTTTTCTCTTCTCTCAACATTCTCTCACTGGTGACCTTATCAGCAACCATGGATATAATTACCATCACTATGCAAATAATTCCTAAATCCTAGTCTCTCTCCAGAGCTCTAGTCCCATATCATGAACTGCCTAATAAACATTTCAAACTTGATATCCTAGAGATATTACAGACATCTTAAACTCAACACTTCCAAAAATGAACTCGTTGTCCTTCTTCCCAAATCCACTCTTCTTCCAAACTCCCTTATTATTTTCAGAGGCACCACCATCCTTCCAATCTTGAGGTCAACCTCACTCTCTTTACTCTTACTCACTCCATATAACCAATCAGTTGCCAAATTTTGGTTTTTTGTTGTTGTTGTTTTTCTTTTTTTGGAGGGGGTAAGACAAGGCAATTGGGGTTAAGTGACTTGCTCAAGGTCACACAGCTAGTAAGTGTGTCAAGTGTCTGAGGCCCGATTTGAACTCAGGTCCTCCTAACTCCAAGATCAGTACTCTGTTCACTGCACCACTTAGCTGCACCCCAAATCTTGTTATTTTTATCTCCACAACATCTCTTGGCTGGGCTCCTTTCTCCTTACCCAACAGCTGAGGTCCTCATTCCTTCCCACCTGGCCAACTGAAATGCACTTTTATTTGGTCTCCTAACCTCAAGTCTCCCAATTCCAGTCCATCCTATCACAGTCACCAAAATGTTTTTCCAGAGTTTACCAGATAAGACAAGGTCCCTACACAATGAACTCTAGAGATTCTCTTCTGAAGAGAATTTGATTCTCAAATATAAACACCTCTGGCATTTTAAGCTGTTCAGAACCTGTACCCATTGCCAGTGTTTTCTTCCACATTCTCTACAGTTCCACCATATTGACCTACTCCCCATTCCTGATACAACTCTCCTTTCCCTTCTCCAATCCTTTGCACTGGATGTCCCCCAAACCTAAAATCCTCTCTTTCCACACCTATGCTTTTTGGAATCCCTGGTTTCCTCCAAGACTCTGTTCAAGTGTCAGCCACTGAGGGAAGCTTTTCTTGGTACCGCCAGATGTTAATGCCTTCCCCTCCAAGGTAACCTTATATTTGATGTGTGTATGTATATATCACCTCCCCCCCAAAATATAAATTCCTTGAACACAGGGACTATTTTGCTTTTGTCTTAGTATCCCCAAAGATTTAGCCCAGTATCTGACACACAGTAGGTATTTAATGCTTATTACCTTATTGAGGCAGATATTGGCTCATTGTAGAAAGTGGTATGGTAGAAGGAGGGTTGGGCCTGAAGTCAGGAAGACCTGAGTTCAAATCGGACCTCAGACCATTTGCAGCTTCGAGGCCTGGACAAGTCACTTAATCTCTGTCCAACTCCAGTTTCCTCAACTGTAAAACCAGGATAATAACATCACCTACCTTCCAGGGTTGTTGTGAAGATCAAAAAAGATACTATTTATAAAATGCTTAACACAGTACCTGGCACATAGTAGGCACTTAATAAGTCCTTGTTCTGGGGCAGTTAGGTGGCAAAGTGGATAGAACACAGGCCCTGAAGTCAGGAGGACCTGAGTTCAAATGTGACCTCTGACCAAACACTTGATACTTACCAGCTTTCACTTACTTGACACACTAGTGTGACCCTCATCACTTAACCCCAATTGCCTCACACACAAAAAATAAATAAGTGCTTGTTTTCTTCCTTCCTTTTGTGGGGGGAGGAGGAGAAGCAATGGGGGTTCCCCAGGGTGACCCAGTAGTAAGTGTTGCTTACAGTATTAGCCTTTATACCTAGATCATGCACCCATTTAGACTTGATTTTGGTATACGGTGTTAGATAATGGTCTATGCCCAGTTTCTCCCACACTATATTCCAGTTTTCCCAGCAGTTTTTGTCAAATAGTGAGTTCTTCTGACTCCAGGACCAATGCTCTGTCCACTGAACCACTTAGCTGACCCCTCCTTTCTTCATTTTGAAGATCACAATATGATAACCTCACCAACAAAATGGCTAGAATACCAGACAATATACCTATGAGGCAAAAGAGGAAGGAAGAACAGGAAAAGGAGTAGGATAATACTATGGAGAGAATTATAATTTTCATATTAATCAATATCATATTCTAATGAATATACTAATACATTAGATTTTTCAGAATAGCCTCTTTTGGCTTGTGAGTCAGAAGTTTACAATGCAGTTTGAAATGATCACTCAAACTTTGACAATGCTTACAGTCACTGCCTCTGTACCTGAAGTGAAAAGAATCAAAGACTATAGAACCTTTTCCTGTCAGAGAACTCTGGTCCTGTGACCCTTCAAGTAAGGACCCCCAAAGACTTGCACAATGCTGTTTCCACAGAACTTCAGGACACCTGTACCTTAGTATTGTGGGATTTGTGGGCTGGTCATGGTAAACCACTCTAACCCTACAAATGATTGTTTGTAATCCACCTTCCCCCTTCTCTTCCCATCCTGATTTATGTATATAATCTGTCTTCACTTCAGCAAGGTGGAATTCTGATCAGGAGAATTCCCGATTCACAAATCTGTTCCTCATAATGAAACTACCCAATAAAAGGGCTACCTGATTACTGGCACTTTCTCTCTGGCCTGCTATTTCATCATTCTCAGATTAGATACTGGCTCAATAAAATCCTGTTAACAATATTAAGTGATTCTTCCCAGTCAGTCAGGAGTAGAAGTAGAGGTTACAACTAGTTCAATGTAGTCCCCGCTGATGCAAGGGGAAGGGGGTGCTGCATCTAAGGAGCAATATAGTTTGTAGGGGGAGGCTTAAATGCAGAGGGACAATACCAGCAGGAGGGATGAGTACCAGAGAGTAGAAAGCAAAGTGGTAAAGCGATGGGAAACCTGGACGCAAAGAAAGGAGATGTTGGGAGTGGGAAAGGAATATGTAAGGTCATAGGGACCTTAGAGGTCCATTGCCTTCATTTTATATATGAGGAAACTGAGAGCCAAAGAGGTTAAGTGATTTGCCCAAGGTCACTCTGGTAGAAAGCAGTAAAGCCTAGATTCTAACTAGAATTCTAACTTTTAAACGTGAGTCTTGCTAAGGGAAATTCGAAGTCTTAAATTAAAAAAAAAACAAACCAGGAAGGCAAATTGAAGTTCAACACACAAGGGAACTGGGGCTGAGGCTTGACATTGAAGGATGTCAAGTGAAAAGAGATCTGAGCAGTGAAAGTTCTAAACCAAGCTGCACCAGTAGAGACAAGCTAAGGGCTTCACAGCAACAATTACAAAGCCATCGCGTGGATACAGCGTTTAGCTAGTAAGAAAGCCCGTCAACGTGCAAGTACCCAAGACTTCCCAGCTTCCCTGCTAGGCGGCTGGGTTGCTTTATCCTATACCATTCAGCATGCAGCAAGGAGCCTGAAGATACCGTGAAAACCACCTGGCTCATCAGGGGCAGAGTCCCTGAAAGGGAATCCAGAAGTTCTGGCCCCTTAGCCCCCACGGACTATTCTCTAGGAGTAAAAAAGGAAAGAAAAAGCTAAGCTACTGCTGGGGTGGGGCTAAATACCTGAGGGAAGAAATCGAGTTGGAAGCTAGGTTTAAGCAGGAATTAGCTCTCTATTTCTCTCTTTTCCCAGAGGAAGAAGGGTCAGCGCTCCCGTCCTTCCCACCAAGGCGCACACTTTCCCAGTCCATTCCCCCAACACTTCATCACACAGCCCCCGCCCCCAGGGCTACTTACTCCGATACAGGGGGTTCCCGTTGATCTCGCCTGATGCCACCAGCTCCAGATAGAGAGTCCAGAGTCCCACGAACACCAGGGCAAGCACCAGCAGCAGCCGGAAGCGCCTTCGCAGAAGCTTGACTGGGCGCAGCAGGAGCAAGAGCAGCGCGGGCCGGGGGCTCCCCATGGCGCTGCGCCGTGGCAGCAGCCGCCGCAGCCGCCCGCGCGGACTGCTTCCCACCCAGTCCAAGCCCCCGGGCCCGGCCCAGCGCCCCAGGCGCACCGAGCCCCAGCCCAGCTTCTCAGGACGCCACGGCCGCCTACCCCGGCAGTTCTCCAGCAGGGTGCCAGCTCATGCTCCCGGCGTTAGCCGGGGGACAGCGCTCTGGTGGTCTGCTTGGTTGGACTAGGGCCGATCGCCTGGGCTAGTTGTCTCTCCAGGAGCAGTTTGCCGACTCCTCCCCCGACTGTCCTTAAACTCAGCTCAGTTTGTCCTCTGCTCTACACACCCTCTCGTCTTCTCTATCCCCCCCACCCCCGCCCCAACACACACTCACAAACACACGGCTGCTGAAGGAGGGATTCCCGGGTGCTAGCCCTCCTTTCTCCAAACCACCACTCCTGATTCCTTCCCTTTCCTCTCTCCAGAGTACCTCCCGCCCTACCTGTCCCGCCCCCTGCCCGCCTCCCCTCCCCCCCCACTTTGGCACCACTCCCTGCCTCTACCCGAGTTCACAGGTGGGCTCCGCCCCCGAGAACTTGCTCTGAGGAGGGAGGAAAAGAAATAAAGTCACTCTCTGTCAGCCACTGATGGGAGGACCAGAGAGTTGGAGCGCGGATGGAGGAATGGTGATGGAGGAGGAGAAAAGTTGTAAGGTCAACGAGCTGCACCAGGAAGACTTACACTGTGACTGGGGGTGGAGGGTGGAGGGCGGCGACGTTGGTCACAGTTTTGCAGTTTAGGTCTCCCAGGGGGAATCCAACTAGTAATTTTTCCTATGAGATGGAAAGAAGGGAGACATGTTGGAGGGTGCGGAAGACTCTTAAAGCTGGAGGAGACCTCATGAGATCATCTGTTCCAGACCCCTGCCTTCAGCCAGTTGTGGTATTATTATAACTTTTTTTTTATTTAACAGATGATGTAGTTAAGTCTAAGAAATAGTAATTTGTTCAAGGTTACATTTGACAAGTGGTGGAAGAAATGAGAATCTTACTTCCCAACCTCCTAGTGCACTGGTCTTGTTACTACCCCACTCTGCCTTTCTTAGGAAAAAATAAAGTGCTGACCTAAAGGGGATGAGAGAGAGCAGCCTGGGGCACTGGGCAGAAAGGTGGAGGATCAAAAAACATTTCTGTGCTTTTATTAAGTGAATAACATACAAATTACCTGACTGTACTGAGCATGAAGAATACAAAGAAAGTACTTGTAATAGCACAAATGAGCACTTGTAATAGTTTCTGGCATCCATCCCTTTGAATTCCCATTACCACTACCCTAGTCAGGCTCTAGTGGCTTTCCTACTGGACTATTGCAATAGTCTATTAATTGACCTCCCTCCACTCTTGCCCCCCTCCATTCCGTTCTATCATATACTCAACTGCCAGGTTAATCTTCCTGAAATACTGATGTGAATTGTTACCCATATTGAAAAATTCTCAACTGTTTAAGATAAAAATCTAAACTCTTTAGATTGGTGGTAGAGGATTTGCAAAGACTGGCTCCTCTACAGCTCTCTCCAAACTTTTCTCTCAGCATTTTCCTCCGCAAGAACGTTTACTCTAGGAAAAAGGATATGCTTACTGTTCCCTGAATATACCTTGTGTTGTCCATACCCTTACTCAAAAGCTCCCATGCTCTTCTCCTTCTTTCCTCAGAGATCTAGTTCAAGGCTCTCTCTCCATACAACCTCTGTGCCTCCTTGTAACTCAATATTTAAAGTTTCTCTGATCATTTTTTGCTCAGCATCTGCTACTTTTTACTGTAATTTATCACTCCAGGCCTATGTGGGCTCTCCTCAGTGATGTTGTTATTGACAACCACAGAGGCAGACCACCTGCAGTATTGGCAATTGTGGCTAGGTAGATAGAGCACTGGACTTGGAATCAAGAAGACTTGCCTTCAGGGGTGGCTAGGTGGCTCAGTGAATAGAGCACCGGCCTTGGAGTCAGGAAGAACCTGAGTTCAAATCCAACCTCAGACATTTAACACAAAACTAGCTGTGTGACCTTGGGCAAGTCACTTAACCCCAATTGCCCTCCCTTCCCCCCCTCCAAAAGGCAAAAAAGAAAAATCTAAAAAAAAAAATAAGACACCTTCGTGAGTTCAAATCTAGTCTCAGACAATTACTAGTCATGTGACTCTGGGCAAGTCACTTAACCCTCTTTGCTTCAGTTTTCTCTGTAAAATAAGCTGGAGAAGGAAATGGCAAACCACTGAAAGTGTCTTTGACAAGAAAGCCCCAAATAGGGTCACAAAGAGTCAGACTCTACTGAAAACAGCTAAACAACAAGGGTAGAGAACTCCTTCACTACTCCCCATGTGAGTAATTTGGATCCATCTTATTGTTAGGGAGTTTTTCCCTATATTGAAGCTGAAAAGTGATTCTACAAATTCTACCTAGTGCCTGTAGTTCTGCTCTAGAATGTCAAGCAAAGTGTGTAATTCTTCTTCCACGTGATAACCTATCAAATATTTAAATAGTTATCCCATTGCCCTTGAGTCTTTTCTACATGCCCCTAGCAGAATTCCCTAGGAAAATGGTGCCTTAAAATTCTAAAGAAGTGTACTTTTTCAGTTAATCTTCAGAGTCAAAAGGCCTCCATGTCAACAGCTCATGCAAGTCTAGCCACGTCAATGGGAAGTGACCATTGCTCTTATACATAGACTCCCTCTGATACGAAGATGGGCAGATCCTGATTTCAGACTCACTGTTTTCCAGATGGTTGTCATGGATGATAAAAAGGTGGTATCTCTATAACCCAATTCTAACCCTGAAGCTTGACTATCCATATTCAATCAACCAATCAAAATGTTTTAAGCACTTAATACTGGGTTTAAAACACTGTTGGGAACACAAATAAGCATATGACATAGTTTCTGTCCTCAAAGAGTTTTCAATCTACTTGAGGGAAAAGAATTATGTACACATGATAACTAGCAATACACCTATTGTGTAAATGCCAAAGGAATTGTATTGGCAATAAGGTGCACAGAATGTAATGTAATAAATCACTGTGGCTAGGAGATTAAGAAATCTCACAAATTGTCTTCTCTGACTGCAACTAGAGACTATGATGGTTCCTCTTCATAAAGGTTTTGGTTTTGTATTTTCTTTAGTCCTGAAAGTTTTTTGCAACCCTGGACTTTGAGACATAATTGTCTGCCCCCCCGGTCCCATGTGCCTCTCCTGTACCAATATTATCCAGGGTAGAAGGAGGGAGTCTGAGACATATGTCCCCTGAAGTATGCCTCCCATTTCCTGGCTTTACACTTTTTGCTTCAAGTCTTTATTTCTGGTTGACTGAAAATAAAGGAGCCTCCAGACTTTGGAATGTAAACCCTTTCTCAAATCAGTTAAAGAGCTCACAGTTGCTTTCACCCTAGCATAGCAGCATGTAGTATTGGGGGACCATTTTTGGAGGCTCTTGCTACTTTGATGTTTTGACTGCCCATCACTATGGTGATTTTGCTTAGATTCTGGATCCCTTGGATCCTTTAGCTTCAGATAATTGCTCATTGTCAAGCCTCACAGGGTCATCTTGCACATCTGAGCCTGAAAGGAAAAATGATACCCATTGTGATGTTTATAATGCTCTGGGCTCTGGCATAGCAAGGTTGTATCAACAATATCAACAGAAGGTGAACACACACGCACACACACAAAGTCCTACCCCTCAAATAAGGACGATCCATTATAACTTCTAAAGGAAGGTCAAGTTGATGCCCCCCTCTGACTTGGGAGGTAATTTGGTATTTAGAAAGAACACTTGATTTTTAAGCAGATTTCTGTTTGAATTTTGGTTCTGCTGCTTACTATCCATATGACTGGGCAAATCTTCTCTCTGGGCCTTATCTGCAAAATGATGAACATTCTGGGCAATAACAAACAAAGGGGCAGCTAGATAGCATAGAGTACAGAACCTGCAGTCGGGCAGATTTGACTTTATATAGCACCTATTAATGTGCCAGGCACTGTATTAAGTGTTTTCACAAATCTTTTCTCATTTGATCTTCACAACAACCCTGCAAGGTAGGTGCCATTATCATCCCCATTTCAATTGATGAAAACTGAGGCAAACACAGGTTAAGTGACTTGCCCAGGATTATATTCCTAGATCTGAGGCCAGACTTGAACATGGATTTTCCTGATTCTAGGTCCAACTGCACCATCAGAAGAAGGATAGGGAATTTGCAAGACTTTTGCATGGGCCTACCATTTCATTTTACCTTTTCTTTGACTTTGAAACAAAGCCTTGATATAAACCTCTGAAAAAGTCAGCAGCTAATAAGAAAGCTGAGAGACCTATCTACCTTCTAGCATTCATCTGGATTCCCCTTACTCTCACTGTGCTAATCCTGGACAGAGAGCTGAGCAGCAAGAAGGCTTTTAAAAATAGTCATGGGGGGGGGGGGGGGGCGGAGCCAA
>JAQQSV010005410.1:0-14550 GCA_028646515.1 Pseudochirops corinnae | reverse complement strand
GATATATAATCATATATAATATATATGTATGTATACATATATTTGTATTTTTAATTTTACATTATTAGAATTGGTTCAACATTCTATGCTTGAATGATCTTTGTCAGATCTTGAATCTCTCAACAAATATATCTGCTATTTTTCTAATTTTCTATCCCCTAGAAATTTAATAAGCACTAGATTTATTTCTTCATTAAAATCATTGATAAAAACATAAAATAGCATAGGTATAGTCATCCTACTTGACAAGTCACTTGTCTTTCTCAGCCTCTGTTTCATAATGTGTAAAAATCTTGCCATTCTTTCCTTAAAGAACTATTGTATTAGATAGGATTGTATACGTAAACTAAGCTGAAAATCTCAGCTCCTATATAAATGTAAGTTAATATTACTATTAACATCATCATCATCAATACCATCAAATGAGATCATCTATTTAAAGCCTTTTGCAACCATAATTCTCTATATAAGCAAACATTCTCATTTTGAAGGAGAAACTCTAACGACCTCAAAACTAGAGAGGGCAATGGTGTTTGGTAGAAGAACACTGGTTTTGGAGCCAAAGACCTGGGATCAAATCCCAGTTTGGTCACTTACTAGCTAAACAACTAAGACAAAACATATAATTTCCTGGGCCTTAGCTTCCTCGTTTGTAAAATGAGGGAGCTGAACTGGATGATCTCTAATATATCTGATGATCTCTAACAAATCTCAATCTATTATTTAAATCGAGGTAGGATGACTGGACATTCAGAGGTAAGTCACTGAATACTTTGATGAGGGAAGGAATAACCAGAGAAAGGAAAGGTCAGAGTTTCCAAAAAGGCAAGCCAATAGTGCTGAAGAAAATTAATCTCATTACAGTTTAACTTGAAGGTTCTTGGATTAGAGTCATATTTTATGATTGGGAAGGCAGTAAATAGCAATGGGTTGCCTAAAATTACAGAGTAATTCAGGGAAGGTTCCAAGGATATGAGTGAGATCTGTCTTTGAGATTTCAACCATTTTTGTAAACAGTGCTTCACTAATCAACAACCATCTGTTAAGTGACCACTGTATGTTCTAGGTGCTGGGAAATGAAAAGAAAAGGAAGACATTCCCTGGTCACAGAATTTTAGCTTCTATTTGGGGGGAGGTAACATACACACAGGTGGTATAAATACAAGGTAATTTAGGAAGGCACTAACAGAGAATTAAAGAAGCCTTCCTGTAGAAGGTGGTGCCAGAACTGAGTCTTGAAATCAGGAATCCCAAAAGGAAACATGGAAGAGAGGGGGACATATTTCAGGTTTTCTCCCACAAATTAAAATAATAAAAGCTAATATCTGTTTAGTATTTTTTAAGTTTACAGAGCAATGTGTGTGCATATATATGAATATAAATTCTCAATGGCAATGAGTCAGAATCTAAGCAATATTAGACCCCAAATATTTTAGATCTTCTATTCTGTTGCTTTACTTAAAAGGCAGAATTAGTGCAGAAGAGCTGTGATGAATTAGAATTTCCTACCAAGAAGAAACTTGTTTCAAGGAGACATTGCCTTTAGCCAGGCAAGATCTTTCCGAAAGTTGGGAAATCAAGAATGCTGACTACTTGATGATAGAGAAACAATATAGAATACCAAAGAGATGATAATATGATAGAATTCCCTTAATTAGCACCCCCATGGAAAGAAAAATATGCTAATTAAGCAATCATTCCAATTAACAGAGACTCCAAGGAATAGCTTGTACAGCATAATGTTCACTTTTAATTAATGAATTGTTTTAAAAAAATAATTAGAAAGTGTGACCATTTTTAATGTATATAGAAAGTTTTGATTCCATCTAATGAATGTACCTATTTATTGTTAAGAATCTGCACTGTGAAATAAATAAAATGAATGATGTTTGAATGCTTCAATAAGCATGTTTGCAGCCAAAATCTTTGGGATACTGGTAGAATTGGCTGGATTTCAGGATTTTCTGAATGGCATTCTTGCTCTGTCATTTAATGTTTGTTATAGTGGGCAGATAATGCTAGTGAAATTGCACATGGATGTATAATTAATGACAAATTCACAGGTAAATAATGAATTTGAAACAATGCTACACCTTAAACTTGGTCTGGGGCCAGGCAACACACTGATGAAATCTATCAAAAGATACGCTGGCTTTCTTGTTACAGTTTTCTCCTGTTTTACCTGTCAACTCACCATTTGTTACCTGCGTGTCAATGTAGTAGAATCCAGGGACAATTTCCAGCTCCAGTGAGTACTGTTTTGCTGGTATCAGAAACAGACAAGGCCTCCAATATTACTCAAGTTTATTACTGTGCAACATTGGGTGTTAGATTCATAGAGCAGCCTTCAACTACTGTCATTCCAAAAATATGAAAATAGGAAATGCATAGGTAATATTGTAAAAGTGACATACCCCCTTACATATGTACCGTTCAATCTATGTTCATAATACACTTCCTGTTATAAATATCTATAGTCTTTTAATAAAGATCATATTTTACCCAGCAAGATGGTACCCTATGGTGGATCTATCTCTGTGCTATGTAGTAAGTAGGGGTAGATAAATTTTATTTTTAGCAGCTGTAGAGGCCAGAGGAAAGCCATTAATCCCTTCCTCTAGAACCAGACACACCTGAAAGGGCTATATCAGACAGGCTGTGAGTAGAACATTCATCTTATCTCCAACTACTTCCCACTTGGTGTTCCTATGCCTAAATCCCCAAACTACCTGCCTCTGAAGGCATTAAAAAACAAAATAAAGCAAACTAACAAAAATAACATAAACTTCAGTGAAAACATGCCAGACAGCCAACTGGACAGCTCTCTTATTGGAGAGAAGTCAAAGTCATGCATACATATAAATGCATAAGGAAAAACACCTGGTGAATCTTGAACCAATGTGTTTGTAGTGGATCATTACATGGAAGATTCATTCCCTTTGTTTTTCTCACTCTAGTTTAGTTTTTCATCTTGCATCTGTAGAATGATGAAGCCATTTTCAGAAACATCAGTGGATCTTCTCTACTAGGTCTTCCTTTAAATAAATCATTTAATTACATTTCTGCAGGTGCAGAACTATGAATGAGCTTTCTGGAGCAGGGGCTTTCCTGCTCATAGAACCTGAACAGATGCTGCATTTTATCCTATTCTTGATCTTGCTGCTGCTGACAGTTTTCCCTTAATTGGGGTCCTTCCTTTTCTTAATCTCCCCACAGAGTGAAGCAGAAGAATCACTTGAGTATATTTGATGAAAATCATTGACCTATCCTATATGAGATCTTCAAGGACAGAAGCAGTTTTGATTTTGTCTTTCTATCCCCAGCATCTGGTACACAATAAGAATGTAAATATTGCTATTTTTTAAAAAATTGCCTGGATCCTCCCTTTGTTTTTTTTTTTTTTTTTGTGGTTGTTGTTGTTCGGTTATCTAGTCTATGTTCACATTCTTGGGTACCACTCCTTCCATTTAATGTGAAACTTACTGTATTTTATTATACTTTTTCTATGTGTCTCCTTCAAATGGCCCTGCTTTCTTCTGTTACTACTAAAGGAAAACTTCAAATTAGCTCAAGCTAGTGGATTGAGGAAAGTCACATGAATCATGATGCTTCAGGCTGTAGCTAGAGATTACAATTATCTATATACAATTTATTATCTATTAAGCACTTGTGATAGAAACAAAGCAGTAACTTATCATCTTAGAAAAGCTGCCTGAGAGGTCATCAACTTCATTGTTCCTTGGATCCTCTCCCTCTGAAGGCATCTGCTTGACATTACATGAAATCCAAGGAGACCATTTCTAGAACTGCTGCTCCACTTTGAATATTTTCTTTCATTTAAAAAATATGTCTTTGACATCCATATAAGGTACTAATGGGCTCTTCTTTCTGCTAACCCAGAAACTGGGTCACAGCTGTTATTGGACTGATGATTGATGCTTGGTGATGATGATGATATTATAGGCTTCTGCTTCCAATCAGTTTTGTGTATGTAATTGTAAAAAGTATTGAGACTGGAAGGTGGGGATTATATATTTGATCCCTGGGCTACATAACAACATCTGCGTTACGTGGCTATTCTTTTCTTATATTGTCAGAGATATTACTTAAATTTACCAGGTGACATGGGACATTTATCATTGTTGAAAATATTGTCTGGGACAAATTATTCAAAATTACTCCAGCAAATTTGTGTGCCATTCATGAAAGATCTTCTTATCACACAGGCCTTCCTATTTTTTGTTTTAGTTTTATTGATTTTTTTTCCATTACAAACATTTATAGATTAGTCCTTTGTGAATAATTAAAGTGCATGCAACATTTGCAACTGAAGCACCACACCCACCTTTCTATTTTTATTAAATTAACATGAACATATTTCATCTCCCTTCCACTCTGACCCTATTGTGGTAGTCTATAAGCAACTAACAAAAGCCGCTCCAAACTTTCTTCTCCTTGGGCACAGGGTCCTTCCACTTCTATCTTTCAGGAGTTGAACAACCAAAATGACATACTCTGGTAATCAAAATGTTCATAGCACATGCAAACTGCCTACTTTCATTCACCTTCAACCCTTGTCTGGGCAATGGTATACATTTTCCTACTTGGTTTGATACTCAAAACACTTAGGAGATTGTTAACTGGAATGGACCTTAGTGATCAGGTCCAATTTCATCATTTTATACATAAGGAAACTGAGGCCCAGAAAAACTAAGTGACTTGACCACGTTTAATCCATAAGGGTCTGTTACTGAATTTGAACCCAGATCTTCCTGACTACAGGTCCTGCACTTTGATAATTTTCTACAAATCTTGGACCAATGCACTCTTCCAAAAATATCAGCAATGAGTAGAAACAAATATTGATTTAAAATGACAATGATTTCATCATCTTTTCATTGATCAATGTAGTCATGATTGTCCTAACTTACGTATGCATGAATAAGAGTGAAGTCCTGGTCTTAACTTATGAGATCCAGGTCATTAAAGCACTTTTACAAATTATCTGGCATTTATTTTTGAACAAGTGCCACACCAATTCTCATGATAGAAATCTAGATTTGGAGGATAAAGACATTCCTGACAGGAGGTCAATCAGGCAGTTGTATTTATAATATGGAAAAAACTAATGCAATATATCCTTTTCCCTATGCTTGTGTTTTACTTAATTCTTGAGACCTTTTGTATGCTTGATATTTTAAAATAATGAAAAACCTGTAGGTACATATTTTAAAGATGATAATCTTTCTTAAAGTGTGAAGATGCTCATAACTGATTAAAAATTCACATAATATTCCCATTCATTGTATTTCAAATTTCTTCACATCAGTACCTACTAATATATCTGGATTTAATTTTGCTTTTGAGTGGAACTCAAGTGGTTAGCCTTCTCTACCATCAAATATCATGAAGATACTTTAAAATTTTACCTACCAAGATAAATGCTTCCTATCAGCCAGTATGACTATAGTTAGAGTAGGGACTATGGTCCCTGTTAAATTTGACTGTTAAATAACTAAGTATTATTTACCTCCTGTCCATCAGGATTCTTCTGTTTCCCTAATGACACTTCCATGACTCTTGGACAAAACTGATCTCTCTTTTGATATTTGAAAGATCTACTACATATTCTGCACTGGACATACATGAAAATGAAAATAACCTCCACAGCAGCTATTGAGCAGATGACAATTAGCCATTCCATCTCATTTTAGCCGATGTCAGGATAATTCCATAAAACTTCATCCAAGCAATTTCCAAAATTGTTGTTTTGAGATTTGTTGCACAGTGGCTAGCGCAGTAGATTTGGCTGAAAAAAGACTAGATTTCAAGTTCTGCTTCACATTATTTCCTAGATGTGTGAACCTGGGCAAATCATTTAACCTCTCTCAATCTCATTGGCCTCACCTGTAAAATGGAAATAATAAGAGCACCTAACTCAAAGGACTGTGGTGAGTACTAAATGTGATAATGTACATAAAGTTCCATGTAAAACTGAAAATTGGCAGCTGTGTGAATAGGGTGCCAGCCTTAGACTCAGGAAGACTCATTCTGTATAAGTCCAAATCTGGCCTCAGACACTTACTAGCTGTGTGACCCTGGAAAAGTCACTGAACTCTCAGTATCCTGATCTATAAAATGAGCTGGAAAAGGAAATGACAAACCACCCTAGAATCTTTGCCAATAAAACCCCAAATGAGGTTACAAAGAGTTGGACACAACTGAAAATGATTAAATAAAAATTGAAAACTCTCCAGATGTTAATCCCAATGTTCAAATGTAACCAGCAGTGTTCTCACACAGCTATTCATTATGGAATCATAGAGCATCAGAGTTAGAAGAAACTTTAGAAATCTTCAGTCCGAACCATACCAAAATAGTATGATATTCCCCAAAGTGACCAGTTAGTCTAATTTAAAGAAGCACAGTGACATTATATGATTTCTGCAGCTTTCGGCTTCCTGAGAAGATAAGAGAATATGGAAGAGACAGGGCTATGCTCTGATGGACAAAAGGAAAAAGAAAAAGCAGCAATCAGCCTCAAAGACCTTATAGTAAATGGGAAACAAAATACAGACAAGCACAGACAAGATACATTCTAAGTAAATATCAATAAATAGAGAATCCTGGACACTGAACTGCCTTTATTGTGATGCTTAGCTGTATTGAAGATATTTGTCCTATAAAGAATTCAACAGAATTCTGAGGTGCTGCACTAGTCAACTTTATCTGACTCCCTTTTAGCTTGTCAATGTCTTATTAAAAAGTCGTATCCAAGGCTATCAGATTACAAAAATTCATCCCTAAAATCATTCTTTACTCTTAAGTTAGATTTATACTGAGAATGCAAGGGTGGTTCAAAATTAGGAATGAACAATTAACATAATTAATCATAATAAAAACAAAAGCATCCAACTACATAACTATCTCAATAGGTGCAGAAAAACCCTTTGACAAAGTAACATGTTCATTTATACAGGGGCAGGTAGTAGGTGAAATGGATAGCGTGCCAGACCTGGAGTCAGGAATACTCTTCTTCCTGAGTTCAAACCTGGTCTCAAATACTTCTAGCTAGATGACCTGGGCAAGTCACTTAACCCCTTTTGCCTCAGTTTCCACATCAGTAAAATGAGCAGGAGAAGAAAATGCCAAATGACTTGAGTATCTTTACCACAAAAATCTCAGATGGGACCACAAAGAGTCTGACATGACTAAAACAAGTTAACAACAAAGATATTCATTTATGCTAAGAAGTAAAATAAAATAAAACCCTATGAAATATGGGCATAGCAAGATTTTTCTCTCTTTTAATATAATAAGAATATATCTAAAACCAAAACAAGCAAGTATTATATGCAATGGGGAAACACTAAAAGCTTTTCCAATGCAGAAATAAAGCAAGGTTACCTTCCTTCAATATTGTTATTTGATATAGGAATGATAGCAAAAACAATAAGACAAATAAGTTAAAGGAATAAAGAAAGGAAATAAAATGATCTCTATATGCTAATAATGGTTTACTTAGAAAATCTTTTTGAATCATCAAAGAAACTAATTGAGACAGTAACTTCTGCAAGGTCTCAGGCTACAAAATGAATCTTAAAAATATCACTAGAATTACAAAATCTAGGACAAAATAATAGAAATGAAAATGCCATTCAATATAAATACAAAATATATGAAATATCTTGGAGTCAGTTATCAAAACACAATCTATTCCTGTACAGATCCAATTACAAAATACTCCTTAAATAAATGAAGAACTTAAATATCTGGAGGAATATTTAGAATGGATTGCTGGACCTTGTCAATACAATAATAATTACATTATACCAAACTTCGTTTAAAGACTTAGTGCTATACCAAATTACCAAAGGGATATTGTGTAGCATTAGACAGAATGATGACAAAAATTCTTTTGGAAAAACAAAAGATCTAGAATATCAAACAAACATTTTGAAAAGTTTAAGTTAGAAAAAAGGGAGTTCATAACCCAGTCTTTGATAAACCCCGAAGTATTAGGAAAGAACTGTTCAGGTGGTAAGATCACTTGAAAGTAATCTGACAGAAATAAAAGACTAACATCTAAGACCACTTTCAACAATCAGTTGAAAATGGGTTTGTCACTTGATTATTAGATATATTATTTTTTTAAAAAACATAAAAGAGCAGCAGAACATATACCTTTCACTGATAGGGGTAAAGGTGAATTCATCACCAAAGGACAGTCAGTTACTAAAGTGAGATACTTTTGACTACGTGAACTTTAAAAACTTTTGTACAAAATTTTTGCCTCCTAGATAAGCATGAAAATAGTCAACTGAGGAAGAAAATCACGTTTATCAGGAATTGCTGATGATTGTCAAAAATTGTCTAAGATATATAAACATAATACACTTAAGACCAAAAGTCATTACCACAATAGATGCAGTGAAAGATTTGAAGAAACAGTTTTGAAAAGCAGAATTACAAACTATAAAACATTTGTTTTAAATGCTCCGTGATAGAAATTCAAATAAAAAAATTTTGAAGTTTTATGTCCCAGGCAGAAAATTGGGAAAGATGATATCAAAGGTGGAGATTTGGAAAGAGGAATTTTTGGTGGAACTCCGAATTTGTATAACCACTCAGGGGAGAAAACTTGAGAGTAAGCAAATAAAGCGATTTAAATGCCTAGATGCTATCACTGTGAGATTCTACTGGCAAATGTCCTTAGGAGGTTAATGGCAAAAATTAAGACCCCCAAATAAACTATCATATTTTTAACAACACTTTTTGTTGTAGCAAAAACAAAATAAACAAACAAAAACATTGAGAATAACATAGATGTCTACTCATTGGGGAATGGGTAAACAAACTGTAGCATAATAATATAATGGAATATAACTCGCTGCACCAAATTAAATGATGAATATGATGAATACAGAGAAGTAAGGGAAGATTTCTATAAACTACTGCAAAGTGAAATTATCAGGAAAACGTATAAAATGTATCTCACATTTTTTCTATGTAAATGGAAGTAATAACAACAACAAAAATGAATACTGAATGTTGAAAAATTATACTGTCAAAATTTGATCCTCAAAAAGAAGTATGAAAAAGATACTTTCTCTCACTCCTTTGCAGAAGCAGGTTCATAGGAGTGATACACTCAACAAAGCTTCAGAATTTTTCGATGTGCTGATTACTATTGTTGAACTTTTTTTCCTTTTTTGATACCAGCCTCTGCCCCCCCATTGGACTGACATAATTTTTTTCTAATTTTCTTTTTTATTCTGAACTTAATGTTAAAAAAGAGAATGTCCATACACAGTATAACATAAAAAGAGGTTTCTATAGAAACTATAAATCTCCATTTCACTCCATTGTTTTTTAAAGTATATAATACATTCTGCCTGTTACTTTCACATCTGGCATGCTCATCTATCCTACCTTCTGGACTTTCTTCTTTTCTTTCTGTTCTTTTATGTGCATTTTTTAAAAAATTTACAAAAACTCTTTTATTGATATCATACAGGGAGTAGGAGTGGGGTGGGGAGGATCTTTTAAGAAATAAGAATCCACCTACTGGTCATGTCTAAAAATGTATGTTAGAGCGGCTAGGTGGTACAGTGAATGGAGCACCCGGCCCTGGAGTCAGGAGGACCTGAGTTCAAATCCGACTTCAGACATTTAACACAAAAACTAGCCATGTGACCTTGGGTAAGTAAGTGTATATATATAAATATATATACACATATACACTCACACATACACACACACACGTCTCTTCATCAACTATCCCTCACTTCTTTGTCAGAAAGTACATAACATATTTCATGCTAGAACTTCTGGAGACAGGGTTAATAATTTTATTTATAAGAATTCTTAAGATATCGAAAGGTTTTGGGGGGGGGGAGGGGTTATTAATTGGTTTGTTTTTTCCCCTTGTTGTGTGGTCTTCGTGTTAAAAATGTTGCCCTGGTTATGCTCACTATAGTCTATATCAATCCATACTACCAAAGATTCTCTTAAATGTTCCCTTCATCATTTCTTCTGGCACAATAATATTTCATTATATTTATAAACCCAAATTTATTCAGGTATTCCCAAATTGTCTAAGAGGCTGCCTAGAGCACACCCTTAGTTTTTAGTCCTTTTCTTCCTCCCCCTTAATTCACATCCTATAGGATAAAGAAATCTGTTTTGCTTGTGACTATTATCTTTCTGTTACTAAGCTCCCTGTTAACCGCATCCTCACTCAGTTCCTTTCGAGTTTTTAAACCAAACTGTTGGTATGTGTTCAAACTTCCTTTTTTTCCCATTTGAAATGGACTAATAGTGACTTCCAATTTTAAGTGAATAAAAGTGACTTTCATCTGATGTTCACCTTCCTCATTTTGTCCCCACATTCTTCTTTTCATGCACCCCAATTATGGGAAATAGAAGGTTGCACTCCTTTCTTCCTCCTTCCTAGTTCAGATTGTTACTAGTTTTATACTCCATTCTCTTTCACCTTTTAAAACCTTCTCAATAGACAATCCACTCCTAAGGACCCATAATTTTCTTATTGAACTCTCAATACCTTTCGAAAACATTAGAGTTTGAAATCATACATGTTTCTTCTCCACTCTTAAACTATGAGCACTATATCTCATACAACCCCATTTCAACTGTTCAAATAAATATGCTTTTCTAACTTTCTCTGAGCTTTTGTGTTTGTACTTCAGAACTCCTACAGTGTTCTGGTCTTTTCATCAGAAAAAACTTGAAAGTTCTCTATTCCATGATTCTTAAATCACTTCTCCTCAAGATTTTCTAAGTCATTTGTTTTTGATATCAGAAGATTCACATATGTTTCTTATTTGTTTCAATATTTTAAAAATTTTTGTAATATTCCTTGCTTTCTCAGGGAGCCATTGATTTCTTCTTAGTCTAGTCTAGTAGTCAGGGAAACCATTTCTTGTGTAAGGTATATCACTATCACTTATAAACTACTTATTCTCCTAATTTTTCCTGCAAATTTTTAAATTTAATTTTTTAAAAATATCTTTCTCCATTTATTTAGGTATTCATGTGGTCCTTGTGAGAAACACATTTTTATTTGAATTTCAATTTCAGTTGTAATAGAGTTAAATTTGTGAAGCATACACATACCACATAATACATATACGTATATACACATACATATGGATATGTGTTGTGTGCATATGTATTCTATGTGTGTGTGTATATATATATACACATTACATATGCATATGTATATATGTATATGTGTGTATGTGTGTATGTGTATGCATATGTATATATATGTATATGTGTGTATTATATATATATGTGTGTGTATAGATATGGATATGGATATGGATAGAGATAGAGATAGAGATAGATGATATAGATATAGATCAAGGTGGAAAACTTGCGGCCTCAAGGACACGTGTGGCTATCTAAGTCCTCAAGTAAGGCCCTTTGAATGTATCCAAAAATCACAGAACAAACTCCTGAAGAAAAGAATTTATTCTGTAAAACTTGGACTCAGTCAAAAGGCTACACCCAAGGATCTAGGAGGCCATATGTGGCCTCAAGGCCACAGTTCCCCACCCCTGCACATATACATTTTTATATGGTTATATGGATATGTGTATATATACGTATATATACATACATACATATATACACACATACACATGCGCATATACATATGTACATACACATATATACAGATACGTGTATACATACATATACATATATGTGTGTATCTGGTTAGTGTTTCATTGATTTATTCATCTGTGTAGCTTTAATTCATGAATTAGAACTTTTTTCCAAAGATAGGAACCACTCCCTCTTACACTTTTGAGTGGGGTGCTCAGTCCTGGATTTGGAGTTTGACTTCCAGTTTTCAGGGTTCAGCCTCCCTGAATTATTGAGGTTCAATTATTCAGGTCCATCAGACATTTCAGGAAAGAAAGTTAGGAACCTAAAGGAACCCGCTCCATGGTGCTTCCCATTGTTAGAAATTTGTTTCCAACAATACCCAAAATTAAGTGAGTATGTAAATCTGTGAGAATGAGAGCAAGACTTTTTTTCAGAGTCCTCTATCTTATTTGCTTTAAGGCAAAAGTATAATCTCTCTGAATAATGATCTTAGGATTCATGATGACTGTCATCAGACTCCCATGAATCCCACATCAAGGCACCACTCTAGCATAAGTATTCCCAGATTATGGAGGCTGAAATTGATTAGTTATCTAATTACGTGAGTAGACCTATAATGCTTATGATGCAACAGTTTTAACTGGAATGTCCCATCTAGTGTCAGGAGATGTGTGGTGTCAGCATGAGTAAGACAAAAGCTTTCAAAGTGATGCAATGTGTAAGACTTAAAATTGACAAAATGTTATAACTATAGAAACTACTCACTGCAAAACCCTGGCTTAGGATTGCAGCAAAGGATTCAGTGACAGTAACTCAAAAGATTTAACACCTTAGTGTTATACCTCTTTAAAAGAGTACTAAATCATGGTGCTCCTATAGGAAAAAAATACCATAGTTTTCCCTAGGTTTCTCCTGATGCTAGTTGGTACAAGAATGAAGGCTATTTCAGAGAGACACTAAGCCAACATCACTTTGCTGGTTTTGTCAGGTAACTTGTGATTTCCTGTATCTGTGCTCTAATGTCCACATGCAGAAATAAGTCATTCGCAAAAAAGGTCAATATATCCCTTAACTGACAGTCAAGACGCAGTAAAGAGCAATCTGTAATACTGAGTTTATACAGTGAAGTTAGCAAAAGGAAAAATATTTTTAAAAACAATTGAAAATTGATCCAATTAATACATGTCTTTTTTGAAATTCCACGAAAGGCAGTTTTAAATCATGCTATTTAAATATTTTTGAAACGAAAGAGCAAAAGAGAGTTTAAGGCAAAAGGGTGGAAGAGTTAATAAAATTAGACTTATTATACCCTCGTCATTTTTTAAAAATTTCCTTTCCTTGTTTTCTGTCTGGATATCTCAATTAACACTACCAAATGAGTGGACAGCTTCCATTAAACTCCTCCCACTGTGACAATAAAGAACACCAAAGAATGTGATGTAGTGATCTGCTTAAAACTATTTTTGCCAAGAAATCAGAAAGAGGGAAGTCACTCAAATGGCAAAAGGGTGTCAATATTTTCAACAGCAGGCACAGGGGGAAGTAAGGGGAAGGGAATAAACATTTGTATAGCACCTACTATGTGCCAGGAGAGAGACAGCTAGTTAGTGGGATAGTATAGGACTGCTCAGTGGTGCAGTAGATAGAGTGCTGGGTCTGGAGTCAGGAAGACTCATCTTCCTGAGTTCATATCTGGCCTCAAAAACTTAGTAGCTGTGGGAGACCCTGTACAAGTCACTTAACGCTCTTTGCTTTAGTTTCCTCATCTGTAAAATCAACTTTAGAAGTAAAGGGCAAATCACTCTAGCATCTTTGCCAAGAAAACCCCATAGAGGGTCATGAAAAGTCAGACTGGACAACAAATGATCTAGGTGCTGTGCTAAGCACTTTAAATGTGTGAAACCAGATTTGAATTCAGGTCTTCTCCAAGCAAAGCACTGTTTACATTGTACCACCTAACTGTTCTACAGCATTATGTAATAGAATTAGCATTTAAACATTTTCTGTCACAGAAGAAAATACATTCACCAAAGGTTGAATAAAGTACAAGTCCTATATTGCTGTTCCTTTTACATTCTCATGCCCTCTTTGAAGGAACCATGTCTAGCTTGCCTAGACTTGACTATTATCTGCCAGACATATTAATACAATTAAATAATATACATCAATATGAAGGATTTCACTTAAAATATCAAAGTGTATCTTAAAACATAGAGGAAAATTAATGTTAGGAATGGATTTTTGATCAAATCTTTACTAAAATAGAAATGTATGGCATAATTCTATTTCTCATGTTGTGCCTTATGATTTCCCTTCTCTGTGCATTCACTCTTACTTTCCTCTCCTGCTGGAGGATCCCCCTCCCATCTATACCTGCTGAAATGCTATCTAGATCAAATGCAACTTTCTCAAGAAAGCCTTTCTTTATGTCACCATGAATGAAAATTTCCTTCTTGGAACTCCTAAAAAACTTACTTTACCAGTACTCTTTTTGAAATTCCATTATTTGTATAGATGCATACCAAGGATATGTGGTAGATACCTACAACAGAATGCCCCATGCCACACAAACAAGATATGTGGACACCTACTCTGAGCTAATTTGCTTATTTCCAACTGCATTCATATTGGCAGATCTAAGTTGCAGAGAAGGACCATCACCACACAATTATACTCAAACTCTCTAAAAGTCATAAGGGTAACCCTATCATGAGGGAAAATATTTCTCCTACTCATCTTTAGCTCTAGAGGACTGTTATGGGAATCTAAAGATCTTCCCTGCCCCTAGGCCCTTTGCTAAAGTGGCTACGTGACTCTGAGGACCCTTGGATATTTGAAAGTATACTCTGTTCCCTAATAGGCTGAATGTGGTCACGTGGAGCCTGTTGCACCAGGCTTGTTTTCCAGGAATGCCCG
>JAQQSV010005409.1:0-14550 GCA_028646515.1 Pseudochirops corinnae | reverse complement strand
AACTATCAAAAATTATTTTATAGAGCTAGAAAAATAATAACATCTGGAAGAACAAAAGCTCAAGGATATCAAAGTTATCAATAAAAAAATGTGAAAGAAGATAATCTAGCTATACCAGATACCATAATCCCAAACTGTATTATAAAGCGGTAATTACCAAAACAATCTGATCCTGACTAAGGAACAGGGTGATGGATCAGTGAGATAGATTAGGTACAAATTATATTATAGTAAATGACCATAGTAATCTAGTACTTGGTAAATCCAAAAATCCAAGCTTTTGGAACAAAAACTTGTTATTTGACAAAAATTGCAGGGAAAACTGAAAACAGTATGGCAGAAACCAGATATAGACCCACATGTCTTATTGTAGATCAGGATAAGGTCAAAATGGGTATGTAATTTACACATAAAGAGTGATACTATAAGCAAATTAAAAGAGCATGGACTAGTTTATCTGTCAGAGTTATGGACAAGGAAAGAATTTAGGATCAAAGATGATATAGAGAGCATTACAAAATATAAAATAATTTTGTTTAAATACATTAAAAAGTTTTTTCACAAACAAAACGAATGCAACCAAAATTATAAGGAAAGCAAAAAACTAATGAAAATTTTTTGCAACAAGTATTTCTGATAAATGCTTCATTTCTCAAGTATAAAGGGAACTGAGTCAAATTTACAAAAATACGAGTCATTCTCCAATTGATAAATGGCCAAAGGATATGAACAGGCAGTTTTCAGACAAATAAATCAAAGCTATCTATAGTCATATGTAAAAATGCTCTAAATCGCTATTGATTAGAGAAATGCAAATTTTAAAAACTCTAAGATACTACCTCATACCTATCAGAGTGGCTAAATGACAGAAAACGAAAATGTGGTATGTTGGAAGGGATGTGGGAAAAACCAGGACACTAATGCACAATGGTGGAGTTATGAACTGATCCAACCATTCTGAAGAGGAATTTGAAACTATGCCCAAAGGGCTATAAAACTTCATATCCTTTGATCCAGAAATACTACCAGTAGGCCTATATTCCAAAAGCATCCAAAAAAGGGGAAAAGGACCTATTTGTACAAATATATTTATAGTAGCTCTTTTTGTGGTGGCTAAGAACTGGAAGCTGAAGGGATATCTATCAGTGGGAGAATGGATAAACAAGCTGTGGTATATATGACTGTAATGGAATATTATTGTGCTATAAGAAATGACAAGCGGGATGATTTCAGAAAAAACCTGAAAAGACTTAGATGAACTGATGCATAGTGAAGCGAACAAAACTGGAGAATACTGTACACAGTAACAGCAATATTATTTGATGAAGAATTGTGAATGACTTAGTTATTCCCAACAATACATTGATCCAAGACAATCCCAAATGACTAATGATGATGCCTGCTATCTACCTCCAGAGAAAGAATTGATATTGATTGAATACAGCCTGAAGCATGCTATTTTTCACTTTCTTTCTTTCATTTTTTTCTTTTATTCAAGTGTTCTTGTACAAAATTACTAATATGGAAATGTTTTACGTGATTGCTTATGTATAACCTGTATCTGGTTGCTTACCATCTCAGGGAAGGGGGAGGGGAGGGAGGAACAAATAGATTTTGAAACTCAAAACTTTAAATTAAAATGTTAAAAAAAATTTTCAAAAAATAAGAACAAGAAAAAAAGAAGTGTTTTTTCCTGTTGGACACTAGAAACACGGTAGTGTAGGGACCCCATCTTATAAGAATACTCCAATTTGAATACTACCTCTCCCTTTCAGGAAGATACAATTAAGTGTTGAGTTTTATTAGCTTGAACACCAGAATGAGGCTGCCAGTCTCCTACAATATATTGGTGCTGCCAGCAAGAGTCAGGCAATGCAATTGCTTTATTTATCTCACGTCAGGCAGGAAGCCTGACACCCGGAGTATGGCTGATACAGAGTGACACTGTCCCTGCAGCATAGGAACCAACATTTCTTTTTTAACATCTCTGATCTCCCTTTCCCTTCCTCCTCTCTTACAGGCAGCTCCCCCATCTCCTCAATCCCCAGCCCTGCATCAGCATGACCCTCATTTCCTAGAAATGCCCTAAGAGGGTCGCAGAGGGAATGTGAGAGCCCTTTCCTCCAGGGAAGTTAGATAGGACCTTAGCTGGTGAGCAGGAGAGGTGTGGATCTTCTGACGGGGTGGATTGGAGGGAGGAGGAGTTCATGGCTTCAGAAGTCATTTAACCCAACCTCCCCACTTACAGATGAGGAAACTGAGACCCCGGAATGTGAAGTGATGGAGCCAGTGACACCTGACAGAGAGAAAGGGGAGAAGGGAGGGAAACAAGTATTGATTAAGCACCAGGCTTTGTGCTAAGCACTTTACAGACTTGTTATTTGATCCTACCAGTGTCCCTGAGAGGTCGGTGCTATTATCCCCGATTTGCAGTAACGGAAACTGAGGCAGACGGAGGTTAAGTGAGCCCCAGGGTCATACAGCTAGTAAATGTCTAAGACTAGATTTAAACTCAGGACTGTCTGACTCTAGGCCCAGGAGTGTATCCACTGTGTCATACGGCTACAGGTGGTGAATCCAGGTTCTCTGCCTGATTCTATAGGAATGGCTTCATATTGACTTGAGGCAGGGAGGCTGTTTAGTGGATAGAGTGCTAGACTTGAAGTATGGAAGAGGTGAATGCAAATCCTTCTTCAGATGCTTATTAGTTGGTCAGATCATTTAGCTCCTCTGGGCCTCAGTTTCCCTATTTTTTTAAAATAAAGGGATTGGACTCTGTGGCCTCCAAGGTCCCTCTCATCTGTAAATCTTGAATCCTACAATCCTATAACTTTTTTCTTTCATTGAACCAGCCCTTATTATGTCTATGAGGGGACAAGCTATAGGACTATCTTGTCATAGGAGAGCATAACAGTATCAGAAATGCCACATATAGTCAGGCCTGTGCTACATCCAGGTCAGTGTCCTGTCTCTGACAGGAGACTGAGGAACATTTAGGAGGCTGCTTAGGCTCATTCTTCTCATTCTTCTTTGAGTTCATTTAAATGATCCCTTCTGCACTCACTTGGAAATATTTCTCCACTCTCCTTGAGGATTGCCAAGGGTAGCTAGTTTTCTTGGGTTCTTTCTTCTAACCAGTGAATCCAGTTGTATGCCTGATGGGAGCCATCAGCTATGTGTGCTTAGTGGGGACCATCAACTGTATGTGCCTGGTGGGGGCCATCAGCTTTGTGTATGCCTGTTGGGGGCCATAAGGTCCTAATGGATGTTGCTATTAAGTTCAGCCTTCCTCAGCCTGAGCACTATAGGGAACAATTCTCAGGCTGAGAAAACTAAGTGCTTTTGTTAAGGTACTCTCTGTCAAATTTTCCCACCCCACTACCCCACCCCCACTGAAACATCCTCTAAGGGAATGCCATAGCCTAATCCCTGAGTCCAGGAATGCATGCTGGTATACAAAGTAGGATCAGAAGGCATCTGGTGGTCTTTCCTGGATGTCAGATGGTAGGGATTCTAAACTACTCCCTGACTAAGCTTGAATTAGAGGTAGGAGATGTGGGGGCAGATTTCCCTGAGGCATCTCTCTGAAAGCACCACTCTTGTTTAAACCCTCCCCAGATGAAGAAAGAATGGGGTATGTGACCCAGTCCAGGAAGATCACAAAGGCAGTTCAGAAGGTGCCTCAAAATAGCTCTTGGTCAGAATGTTGGAGAACAGTCCCCTGCTTGACACATTGAGAAGGATGTGCCTAGAGCAAAATTCTCTTCTTTGAAAGCTCTGTCTCCTTCTAATTGAAAATCTTTGTGAAGGAACCAGAGCCAGGGTCTGCTTAACCCTGGTGACCTCTCTGCTTAACATTGCATGAGGAAAGTGAAACCATAGCACATAGCAAGATCAGATGCTGTAAAGGAATTGGCATCTGGAGCCAGGATTTAAACAAATGTGGCAGCATTTACCCTTCTCCCATCTCCCCTTCATACAAGGGCTGGAGGCTGCAAGTTAAGAAAAAGAACCTCAATTATGGAATGCAAAGAGATCCAACCTGTCTCCTTATACACAGAACCCGAAGGACAGGCTCTCTCTTTGCACTTTCTCCCTCTGCCGGGTGTGATGGCTGAACCACAGTCCAGTGAAGAGAGCACAAGGCTGGACATCAAGAAATCTGAGGCTGAGGAGAGCTGTACTACCATTAGCTGGCCTCCTACTTCTTCTTGCAGTGGCCACTTTTGGGGAGAGACCTCCCATGATTATTGTGAGGAAGGAGTTTTGCAAATCTGTGATATAACCATGTTGTTATTTTTTATTTTAATGTTTTAAGCCTCTGTGAATTTTCAGTGTGCACACTTGTACCACCAATGGTAAATCACAACTTCTCTATGCTTTAGTAGATGATCTTCAAGAGTTGTCACTGAGGAAGTCATTGCCTTGTGGCCAGCATGGTGAAAGACCTCTTCATACTTGGCTAGGATTGGTTTTCAAGTGGAAAATGTACATAACATGTCGTATGTCATACGTGGCCACTAGGCTCGTACTTTTAAACATTTCCCTCTCTACCTCCCTGAAAGTTTGGGAAGAATTGCCAGAGTTTATTCTCCACTGACACCTAGCCTTGGAGGACCCTGGAGGACCTCCACCCCATTATAGAAGGAATTGAGGGGAGTCTTCTTATTTTTTTTTAAAGGTAGATAGCTGGCCTCCCGGATAGAGTACCTAAGCTAGGAAGACTGAATTGAGAACTGCCAGACTCTTATTAGCTGCATCTCCTTGGGCAAGTCACTTGGCAGCTCTGGGCCTCAGTTTCTGAATTATGAAAAATGGGAATAATAAGAACCACCTTACTTGTTAGTCATGAGGGTCAAATGTGATTTTATGTATCTACACACACATATGTAGTGCTTTGCAAACCTTTAAGTGTTATCTATCTTAGCTGTTATTATTATTATTATTATTATTTTGTTTCTCTTCCTTCTTTTCATCTTCTACCTTCTACAACAGACTAGTAAGAAATACTGTTTCCTAGATTATATTATTTGTTTCAACTAAGACATCTTTGTAAAATATCCTGCTGCTTATCGAATTCCTCTAAAGTTTCATGTCCCCAGGTACCTGAAGGTTGAGTCATGTCATATAGTAAGGCTTCTAGGTGGTGGTAGTAGTAGTAGCAGTAATAGTAGTAGTAGTAGTAGCAGTAGTAGTAGTAGCAGTAATAGTAGTAGTAGCAGTAGTAGTAGCAGCAGCAGTAGTAGCAGTAGTAGTAGTAGTAGCAGTAGTAGTAGTAGCAGCAGCAGTAGTAGCAGTAGTAGTAGTAGTAGCAGTAGTAGTAGCAGCAGCAGTAGTAGCAGTAGTAGTAGTAGCAGCAGCAGCAGTAGTAGTAGTCGCAGTAGTAGTGGTGGTGGTAGTGGTAGTAGTAGTAGTAGTAATAGCTGACATTCATATAATACTTACTATGGGCCAAGCACTGTGCTTAGCACTTGACAATTATGATCTCATTTAATCCTCACCACAACCCTGAGAGGTAGGTGATATTATCTCCATTTTACAGTTGAAGAAACTGAGGCAAACAGGGATTAAGTGAGTTTCTCAAGGGGATACAATTAATAAGTATCTGGGGCTGCATTTGAACTCAAGTCTTAGGACTCCAGGCCTGGTGCTCTTTCCACTGTGCCACCTCGCTGCCTTCCAGGTGCCATTTGTACTAAATATGACAAAGATTCCTGATCCTCTATCCCAAGGGTATATACTAGGATTGAGCCTCTAGTATTATATGCTTCCTTCCTCAGTATATCCTTTTCTTTCTTCTCCATATCTTCATTCCACATGTCCACCTGCCTTTGCTGTCTTCTCTCATCAGTCAAGATAGTCAATAAACATTTATTAAATGCCTACTATGTGCTAGGCATGGTACAAAGCACTACTGTTCTCTTCCATCTTCTCATGAACTGAAGAATTATTATCCATACCCCAATCTTCTTCAAATAAAAGTATTAAAAAGATAAAGTGATGGGAGTAGGGAGAGAGTTAGCCAATACAAAGCAGCCCTGACACTTTAGACAAATAGAACTCAAGTAGATGCGTTCCTGGACTGTTTTATTAAACCATCTGAAATCAGACAGAACAGGACATAACATGTTTCACATTTTCTATTTGTTGCTGAGTTGTTTCAGTTGTGTCTGACCCTTCCTGACCCCACTTGGTGCTTTCTTGGCAAAGATATTGTAGTATTTTGCTATTTCCTTCTCCAGCTTATTTTTCAGATGAGGAAACTGAGGCAAACAGGGTTGTGACCTTCCCAAGATCACACATCTAGTATGTGTCTGAGGACAGGTTTGACCTCAGGAAGATGGGTCTTCCTGACTCTAGGACTATGCACTATCTACTGTGCCACCTAGCTGCCCTTTCTACTTCTTACTAAGATTGATGTTCTTAGACCAAGGCAGTGTTTTAGAGCAGAATCTACTGTCCTAAATTCATCTTTTCATTTAATTCATTCATTCCACATACACTTATTAAGCACTTACTAAATATAAGGCACCATGCCAGGCTCTGTGGTTACAAAGGCAAAACCAAACAATAGTGTTGGGCTCTAGAGGAGCCGACACATTTTACTCCAGGGACCCATCATTTAAGGTATAGCAATTTGGATCAGCCATTGCAACCTCTAGTCTTAGAGAGTTGCCTAGAGCACAGAAAAGGCTTCAAAGCAACTTGCTCAGAGCTCTACCAACAGTCCATGTCAGAGGCTGGACATGAATACAGGTCTTCTTGGCTTTGAGGCCAGTGCCCTGTCCATCATGCTGCGCAACTTAGAGACCATCGACAACCAAGGAGAAAAGTCCCATAGGGAGGGACGCCTGAATTCATCCTTGAAATAAATGATTCTGGCAAAAATCACACTAAAAACAATCAAAAATAAAAACTAATGTTTTGGGAAGGTACAAGTAAAGCTTACAGACTTAGATTCATAGAAGGAAGAGCTGAAAAAGACAGAGAGATCATAGTACAAACCTCTCATTCTCTAGGTGAGGAATCTAAAGTGCAGACATCAGCTAATTTTCCAACATGACACAGATGGTCACTGGTAGAGCTAGGATTGGAATCCAGATCTCTGAGGCTCTTTCCATTGTACCCAAGGTTCTTGGCTTTTGCTGTATCATGGAACCTCTAACCAGTCTGGTCAAACCTATTGACCCCTTCTCAATGTTGTGTTTCTAAATGCATAAAGTACAGAGAAAACCAATTAGATTGAAATAGTTATCAGAATGTAAAAAAATAAATAAAATATACCTCCCCCCTCCAGAGAGCTGCTTTTTTTTACTTTCTAAATTTGATTTGTTTATTTATTTTTAGTTGACAAGATTCAGTTCCATAATCTCTTGAGTTTCAAATTTTCTCCCCTCCTTCTCCTCCCCCACCATGGCAGTGTACAATCAAGTATTGGATCTTCAAGTACTTTCACATTGTACAATAATCTGGTTGTATAGAAGGGTTGTAACTAATGGAATGAACAATGGGAAAAAAAAAAAAGAGAGAACCAAACCTGAAAAAGAATGATAGCGTGTAGATTGCTTCAGTCTCCATTTAAACTCTGGTCTTTCTAGATCTTTCTCTGAATGTAGATATCTCTTTCCATCCTGAGACTTGTAGAGTTGTCTTATAACTATGCATTGCTGAGAAGAGTCCAGTTTATCAAAGTTGATCATCACACATATGATGTGTCTGTGATCGTGTACAAATTTCTCCTGGTTCTGCTCTTCTCACTTAGCATCAGTTTGTATAAGGCTCTCCAGGTGAACATGAAGACTGCAGAGAGTTGCTTTTAAACCAACATATCCCCTAGTCCATAGCTTAAAGCCAAAGGAAGATGGTTCCCTGCTCCAAGGAACTACTTTTAAAACAATGTGTTCTCCAGTCCATACCTTAAATCTGAGGGAAGTTTTGAAGGCCCCTGGAACTAATTACCCTTGGAGTTTCTTCTACCAGCAGAGGGCAAAGGATTTCTTTCTAGGCCTGAGTCAGTCCCTGAAATCAAAAAGGCTTCTCCTAGGGTAGTGGTTGGTTTAAAGGTCTCTGGACATCTTTGGATATCAGTAAATCTCATGGGTACTTCTAGGAAAGAAAAGTCACATAACCTTTAATCTGAACATAGAAAGATTTTTTTCTGAGATTCATGGTTTGCTGTGATGTTCATGAATGAACACTTAGGTTGGCTTGATTTTGTTGGCTGAACTTATGAGTCATGTAAAGTCTACCCAGTGTTTGGCTATCACTAATGCCCTTCCTAGGGCAGACAGATGTTGGAGCATATGAACTTTGGTTAAATTATGCTTTCTCCAAGGTGCCTGTCCAGGGACAATGGATGACAGAGGGAAAACAGGAAATCCTTCCAAAAAGGGCTCTTTGTTCAACTATCTCCCTATTAGCTTTCAAGAACAGCAGTTTAATCTCCAATATGACTTGTAGACTATCTTAAGGGATTCTCTATCTTTTTTAAAAAAGCATTTTTAATGGGTAGTTCTCATCTCCTTCTTGCTGCAAAGAAGAGGGTGATTTTTTTTTTTCTGGTTGGTTTATCATAAGTAAATCTTGGGTGTCTAGGTTTTACATCTTAACGAGAAACAAGCACTTTATAATAACTGTTCAGATTAAACTCCAGCATACTCTCAAACCATTAACCTGAAGGAATTGTAACGATAAATTAAACATATTAATGAAGCTGTACTACAAGCTTGAAATTTGTTAGGTAAATTGTAATGTTATTAACAACCAAGTTGACTTATCACCATCTATCATTGGGGGGAAATGAACTAAAACCGTGATTACATGACATGGAAACCCTGCCAGAATAAATAAAAATAGAAATGATTGTTACTAGGAAATGCAAATCTGCCAGGACATTTTCATGGGAGCCTCAGCCCCACAGTCCTTTTTGTTCCCTCCCTCTCTTTTTCTGATCTTCTCTACCATCTGGTCCAGGTCTTTCCATTATCTGTATTCTCTCCCTTCTTGTTTCAGTAAGGACTTTGGAAACGAGAAGTTTCTCCTACATAGTGATTTCTTGTAAAGAGTGCTAGATTTAGAGATGGAAAACCTGGGTTTAAATCCCAGTTATATTACTGAGGAGTCATGTAAGTTACTTCCTCCTTTCTGAATTTCCTCATATTCAAAATAAAGAAATTGAATTAAATAAAATCTAAAGTCCCTTCTAGCACTAACATTTTAGAGTTTTGTGTTGCTTCTTTGGCCATAGAACAGGGTCTTTGCTGCTGCTCCTTCCCGAACATTGGTCTCCTAATCTATGTATCTACCCTCTGTTCAGACTCCTATGACTATTACTATCTGATCACTCCAGTATCCTCTCCAAACTCAAGGTAAGCTATTTGCCACTGTCATAACCACTGATACAGTGTTTTAAAGTTCACAAAGTGCTTAATCTACATTGCATCAGCTCATATAAGCTTCACAATAACCTTGAAAGGTAGAAACTCTAGATATTATTCCAAATAATAGCCTGAGAGTTTATGTGACTTGCCCTGGGTCACACAGCAAGTGATAGAAGTGGGATCTGAATCCATATCTTCTTGACTATACATAGGGCATTCTCTCCATGGATGCCATGCCACTGAGAAGCACAACAAGGTATGCAAAGGTGACCTGGAGATGTAGGAGACTGTCTCTAACACTTACTAATTGGACTTCACCTAATTGAACCTCAATTAATCTCCTGTGAAAAATGAAAATAGTCATATTGGCGCTGCTTGATTCACAGTTTATTTAAAGAAAGTGCTTTGGAAACCTCAAAGCATTATGATATAAAAGTGTCATTATTTTGTATGTTTTTAAAATTGTTTCTTATCTATAGCTGCTCTGCTCTCAGTATGCTGCTTGACACCACAACCATTACCCCCTTAAGATTATAAATCCTTCACTGGAATGGTTCTGGTCTTCTAGTTCAAAAAGAAAATTTCAACTGAGCTTTTGAATGCCCACATAAGCCTACTAATAGGCAGCTGTCAGGCATCCAATCAGTGATCACTTAACATGTGGATCATTCTTACCCTGTGGCAACAAAGAGAATTGTACTCAAAATACTTTGTACCAATCACACCTTTTGGGTAGTAAGTGAACTTTTAGTTAGGGAGAAGGAGGAGGAGGATTTGGTACTGTTGGTCTGCACAGGGTGGTATGGAGGAATTTCACTGGAGACATAACTCTGGCCCACGCCCAAATGTTGCATGTTAGGCATCTGGGCTAAGATTTTTCCAGTTCAGGATTTTTCTATTATTGTCACCTCAGCATAAATTCCCACCTACACCCTAAAGGAAGGACCCAAGTAGGGGAAATTGGCACCCCTGACCTTATTAGTTGTTACCACTTGTATAGCACTTTTCACATAGGAATTAGATTTATTCTGTTTGACCCCAGGAAGCAGAACCAGGATCATAGGATCATAGATTTAGAGGGTAGAAATTGTAGAAGGGCATTTTTAGGCTTGATGTCAGGAAGTTTACTAATAGTGAATGGGCTGCCTTGGGAAGTGATGGGTTCCCTATCATTAGAGGGTGCCAAGCAAAGGCTGGGTGCCAACTTGTTACTTATGTTGTAGTAGGTGTGAGTTGGGAAGGATAGCCACTCAGGTCCTTGCCAACTCTGAACACTCTGATTCAGTGATTAAAAAGTGCTTTTACGTCCTCACCACAACATCCTGAGGTGGGTAGTGGAGGTGTTACTTTTCCCATGTTTCAAGACACAAATGGAAACTGGTTTTGCAACTTTTCTCAGGTCTCACAGCTAGCAAGTGGCAAAGCCTGGGTTTACATGGATGTCTTCTGACCACAAGTTCAGTGTGTTTCCTTCACTGTACCTTATGCTTCTCTCCAGATGTTTAAGCCATGGAATAGGGTCTGGTAACCAAAGAGAGAAAGGCTTAGGCTACCAGAGGAGAGGCAGGGGATTATAAGTAAAATGTGAGGAGGAGAAGGAAGATGAGGAGACACTTTCTAGCATTCATTTATGATCATGGGCTCATGGACTTAGAGCTGAAACTCTGGAGATCATCTGATTTAACCTCCTAAAATTTAAATTGAAGCCAGGAAAGTTTAGATGACTTGCTCAGGAACACACAACTGGGTAAGGATCAGAGTGGGGGCTTTGAACTCAGGACTTACTGATCCAAATTCTGTTTTCTTGACCCTAGACTATGTGGTCTCTCTAGCTTTTCTAGATAGATTTCTTATTATCTCAGTCCAATTCAGTGTCATTATAGAGAATCAGCAGTTTGTGGTCAGTGGAAACCAGGACCAGAGGATAAAAGGTTTGGGATTTGGAAAACTAAGAGGACATGGGAATGTACGAATTTCAGATCCTGAAACTAATACCAGGATTAGTGGTATCAGAATCCTGGGACAGCCCACCACACATGGTCACCATTTGGAATCACATTTCTCCCGACGGTATTTGTCTTTTACATTTTATGAAACATCCGCCACCCGCTCCCAGCAGCAAACACAAGGAGGTATTTACAGTGAGGAGGGGAGGGAAGGGGTAGACAAGGTGAACTCCTGGGAATCACAGCTCAGTGGCTACCTGAATTATGAGCTACTCCTTCCATTCATCTCCTGCCTCCATGAATTTTCATTATGCCACCTGGTGTATTTCATTGGTGCCACAGGAGAACGTACCAATATAAATGTGTCCTGTCCCCTGCCCCCATTTGTGTTTCTTGTGTTAAAAGCCTTCCAGGCTCATACTGTCCAGAGATGTGTTCGGAGAGAGTAGCTGACCTTTTGATGTCATATTTAAGGATCTTATCTTTGCACACACACACCCCACCCTTTACTTCTACTACCCAAGGGATCTCTAGTTACCTCAAAAATATCACAAAAGGAAATGGCTAAAATTAACTCTAGTCTGTGAATACAGTGGAATATTACTAAAAAATGAAAAAATAAGAGTAATTCATAAAAGGTGAGAAGATTTATATTACCTGATACAAAATGAAATAAGCAGGACCAAGAAAACAATATGCAAAATGACTTTACCAGCATATGTCATAAATCACTAAAAGGAAGTTGAACTCTAAGTAATGGAATTACCAACAAATATCAGAGAAGAGACAGAATGAAACATACCACTTCCCTCATGGCAGGGAAGTGAGGAACTGTTATTGTGGTATACTGTCTGGTCATATAGTCTCCGTATCAGGTGTTTTTGATTACATATTTTTCTGATTTGTCACAAAGGAGTTCAATCTGGAGGTAGGGTGGGAAATGACTGTGATATCAAGACATAGTACAGTAATAAAACATAATTTTAGATGTCACACAATTCACTACAGATAGGACCTAAATCAATGGTATAAAGATACTTTTTCAAACGTCAACTTGCATTGATCTAGCTCTTTTTTTAGTGGGGAGGGGCTAGTCTGGATCTGTGGTTTCAGTGATGTAGGAAAACTTCATACCATTGTAGACTGGAACCTGTTCAGTACTTTATTGTCTAAGACAGTTACCTGGGGGACATTGAAGACTTAAGTTACAAGGTCATGCAGTCAGGGTCTATCAGAAGCTGGAGCTCTTTATAATTATAAATTAAATTCAACAGTGTATCTATGTATCAAAATAACTTTCCTAGTTATTAGCCTCCTAGATAATATGCATATCTAATTTGAAATTCTCAAATTTCATTTGCTTTAAGTGAAAATAAAAAGCATAGCCCACACAATATTTTTAGAATAGATATCATGCAATTTAAAAAAATATATTAAATATACACATGCAACAGTGACAGGGAAGATCAACTCCCCAAAGTCTGGGAATCCCCAGCTTGGGATCTGAATCTAGGGAGAGAGGGCTGAAAGTTTGATATTGCCTCATGCTTTCTGATTAGGCTTACAAAGGAAGAGGAACATCTGGACTATTGTAAGGTTTGGGACTCTTGGGAATGTTTCTGACTCCCTAAGTGATCCCAAGAAGTCACTTTGTGACATGTATTATGTGCTCACTGCTCTCATTCACTCTCTAAGCTCTGGGTTTTGTGGGCACACACCCTCTGTGTACTGTGTACTCAAGAAGCTCTTTTCCTGTGCAGAGATTATGAGGTGGAGGGGGATCAGAATTATGTCACGTAGGTATAGCCTGGATTAGGACTTTCCCCTTGTCACTCACTCCCGAAATGCTGATGTCAGTTACTTGCATCACCAGTGAGACCTGGGGCACATTGTCTCAAGCATCGGTTCAGTGTTTAAACTTCCACCTACTCTCTCAACCCACTCTCTCCACGCTCCCATAAATCAAGGCTCATCCTAGGGGCAAAGCCAAGCTTTTAGCCACTCTCTGGCTCACATCACTGCATCAGCTCAATCACTCTGACCACAATGTGAGTGCCAGCTAGGTCACATAGTGGAGAGAGTATGGGCCCTGGAGTCAAGAAGATCTAAGTTCAAATCCAGATTCAATCACTTGTAATCTCTGAGATGCTGGCCTTGAGGCTGGTTTTTTTTTTTTTTCAGTCATTTTTAGTCATGTCCAACTCTCTGTGATCCCATTTGGGTTTCCTTGGCAAAGATACCAGAATGATTTGCCATTTCCTTCTCCAGCTCATTTTACAGATGAGGAAATTGAGGCAAAAGGGATTATATGACTTGCCCAGGGTCACACAGCTAATAAGTGTCTGAGGCCAGATTTGAACTCAGGAAGATGAATCTTCCTGACTTCAGGCTCAGCACTTTATGCGCTATACCCTTTCTGGTCCAAAAATTATCACCTCATGCTCTCCATTTCCTCATTTGTAAAGTGAAGGCAATAATAGTACCTACTTCCCAGGGCTGTTATGAAAATCAATGAGATAATATATGGAAAGGGCTTTGCAAGCTAACTACTACATAAATGTTAGCTATATTTATTATAATGATAACACTGGGATCAAAACTCTAACTCCAGCCACTGTTTGCCATTTTTCTGCACATGCTATACTCTCTTCTTGATACACTATCACACTCAATGGCAGTATTTCCCATCTCCCTGTCAAACAGTGATCATCAGAGTCGAAAGAACATCTCCCTTCCTTCGTGCAGCCTTGGGATGAGTGAACATTTTGGGGCATCATGGTCCACTGTGAGTCTGTTTGGCCTTCCGTGCACAGCTGTCTGCCTGTCCTTCAAGCCAAGTGTCCCTGAAGTTGCCTCTCATGATTCTGATTCAAATAGAAAGTAGCATTACAGACTCTAGCTCTTGTATGTAGTTTAATGAGAATTTCAAGTTAAAGTTGAGACATCCCTAATTTTGTATTCAGTGGGTGTCTGATCTAATCCACTATGCCAAGGTACCCTGCATTCAGTTCAATAATTCAACAAACATTTATTAGATTTCCATCAGCAAATCTTTCTCTAACACTTTCCCCTAACAAAACCTTTCATCACTGTGATCACTGATTAATTCACAGAATCACCAAATCCTGTAGTTGTAAGGAACCTCAGTGGACATCCAGTTCAACCTATACCTGAATAAGGATGCCCTCTATTGCATATCCCAACAAATAGTTCACTCGGTCTTT
>JAQQSV010005408.1:0-14550 GCA_028646515.1 Pseudochirops corinnae | reverse complement strand
CTGCTGCTTTGTAATACAGATTAAAATCTGGTAAGGCTAGGCCAGCTTCTCTAGCATTTGTTTTTCATTAATTGCCTTGATATTCTGGACTTTTTGTTCTTCCAAATGAATTTTGTTACTATTTTTTCTAGTTCTATAAAATAATTTTTGGGTAGATTGATTGGTAACACAAAATATTTTTCAAAAAATAATTTCCAGGGAAGAGCTTGGAGGGAGTTACTGTATTAGTATTTGGAAAGGCCTCTTGTGGTAATTGAACTGAACCTTGAAGGTAGGTAGGGTTTCTTAGAAGTAAAAATGAGGAGGCAGGCATGGGGCAGAGCTAGGGCAAAAGCATGGAGGTAGGAAATGAGGTAAAAGAGGAATAGTAAATTGGCAAATTTGATTGGAAAGAAGAGTATGTAAAGGAGCATAATGCATAATTACAATGGAACCAAATAGAAGAGTTTGTACTTTGTACTTTGTCTTAGAGGGAATAGGAAGACAATGGAGTTCTTTTTCTGGAAAGGCAAATGACGTGATGGGATTTGTGTTTTAATGATAACAGCCGCAACAGTCCATTATTGTGAAGCTGTATAATGAATATTTATTATATATATTATATATATAATGATATTTATCTATTGCTGTAGGCTAGCAAAGCTCTTCATAAATATTACCTCATTTTAAGAACAGATGGGAAAAATACAATGAAGATTTCATCACCAGCAAGATCTTATCACTACAGAGTGAAATGAGAAACTTTCTCCTTTCTCATGTTGAGATTCTGACTAGAGAAAGGATGGAAGAAGGAAGACACTACAGAAAAATGTTATCTTCCTAGCCATCATACACTTTAGAATTAGAAGGGACCTTAGAAGCAATTTAGTCCAAATCCCTTGTTTTACACAAACAATAAAAACAACCACGTGGCCTAGAAAGATTTGGTTTGTCTGAAGTCAAACAGGAAATAAATTATAGAGTTAAGATTCAAACCTTTATCTTTCCAATTCCAAACTCCTTGCACTTTCCACTCTCATCAAATGATCTGGAATTTGAAAGAATTGTCTAATTTTCATTTAAACCCAAGCCTCATTAGAATCACACTTAGCACAGTATCTGGAACATAATAGGAGCTTAATAAACATTTTCTGAATGATGAATTATTGATGGTCAGTTTAAAAAAAAGTTCAATTCAAAAAGATTTATCGAGGGCCAATATTTCTAGAGTTGCCATGTTGGGCGATGAGAGGCAATCTGGTCAGTGAACACAGAGCTGGTCTTGGAAGACTGGGTTTCAAGACCTTCGTCTTACACACGATGGACATGTGGTCTGGGATAAATGATTCAATTTCCCAATCTTAGAGCTATGCTTGAAGACTCTTAAGTTGTAAAGAAGTTTCCCTACTGTTTGGATAGATGGAATTTCATCATGGTGAATTCCCCATGCCAGCCAGTGAAAGAAATCACAGGTCTAGATCTCCCCAACCCTCCTGTCTCCCCGCCGTGGACACAGACACAGACACACACAGACACACAGACACACACACAACACACACCTTAGCTACTTGGGGGAAGGAAAATAAATAGAAACATAAAACATATTATCTCTCCTTTGGAAACTTACTCTCTAGCTGAAGCACACAAAATGTAATCCTATAAAGAACTAAAAAACAATAAGAAACACTCTATGCTTAAATGACATACTGGGTGACAATAATATATAATAGGAGCTCAGAGTAAGGTGAAGTACAATTCAATTCAGCAAGTTCTGACTGCTGTAATAACACCACGCTGGATACCAAGGAACCAAGACAAAAGTGAAAAATTGGTCCCTGCCCTCTCTATGCTTAGATTCCATTGAAAGGAAAAATATATAAACACATAAGCAAATACAGGATATGTTTTAGAGGGAGATAGCACTAATCTCTGGGAGAATCAGGAAAGGCTTAATAGGAGGTAGACCTTGAAGGAAGCTAGAAATTCTCAGAGAAACAAGGGAGAGGATTCTGAGATCTCTACAACTAACAATCATACGCAGCAATTTTTTTTTTTCCTTCTGGTCACAACATGCCAGACTTGAAAGACACCTCTGAGTCAATCAGATTCAAATTTGTAGGAATTCTCTTTACAATAGAACTTACACATCAAGTCTTTGTTTAATAATCTTGACCATGTGACATCATTCTCTATAAAAATAAAGCCAGAATGATAAAAGTTTACTAATGAGGTTAATTGGTAAGAGATCAATCTGGACTACAGAATATTTTAGGAGAAATGCATTTTATTACTTTCATGTATGTGCATTCAGGCCTAGGTTAGGTCTCAGAATAGAATTTGTCATTCATTCATCCATTCAAAAATCTTTGGCTGAGTGTCCACCACTGTGCTAGAACACACAGGATATATCAAGTGTAATTTAAAAACTCATGATGATGATGATGATGGTGATGATGATGATGTTAAAGAAGCCAAGCGAGGATGAAATTCAAGAGTTAGGAAATAGTCAGCATTGCCCAATGCTGCATAGAAAGAAAGAAGGAAAATGAGTAGACTTGGAGTCAGATGACCTGGGTTCAAATCTCAGCTCTGCTTCTTGACCCCTCTGTGACATTAGGCAAGCCATTTAACTTCTCTTTGCCTCAGTTTCCTCATCTGTAAAATGAGTGGGTGAGAGACAAGATGATTTCTAAGATTTCTTCTAGGTCTCCATCTAAGATTCCAAGAGCCCACAACTGAGAAATATCAATGGGATTTCCAAAAGGATCTGTGCTTAAAGAGTTATTATAAACTGTTTGAAGAGCTATATTTAATGGAGGGTCTCAATCTCCATGAATACTCTCTGGACCCTTGTCTCCAGAATGCCAGTAGGTGTACTCTGTCCTCATCTCTCCCTTGTAGAACCTGTTTTCTTTTGATGTACAGCTCAAGCAACACCTTCTTCATGAAGGCTGTCCTAATTTCCTCCAACTGCTATTGTCTTCCCCTTTTAAATTGCCCTATATTTGTATTTATGAAATTATTCTCATTATAATAATATTTATGTAGTTGCCTATTTACTTAAGGTCTCCTCTAAGAGTAATACTCTTCTTGAGAGAAGAGCTTGCTTTATTCTTTGTACTTGTATCCCTAGTACCTAAGGGTGTGCCTGGTACATAGTAGATACTTCTTATTGATGGATTAGTCATATTTATGCCTCTAAAGTCAATGATGTTACCAATGCTTTTTACCACTAGTGCCACTTCAGTATCTACAAGAGCTAGTGATTCAATTAACACTATTAATTAGTTGCCTGTTATATTCAAGGCCCTTTGTTAAACATAAAAGATATAAAAGATAACTTAGTCCCTGACTTCATAAAGATTACAATCTAATATTTTATTTCAGCTAGTTTTTTAGTTGATTCTCTAGGATTCTCTAAGTATACCATCAAATCCTCTGCAAAGAGTGATAGTTTTGTTTCCTCATTGCCTAGTCTAATTCCTTCAATTTTTTTTTCTTCTCTCATTGCCATATCTAACATTTCTAGCACAATATTGAATTATAATGTTGATAATGGATATCCCTGCTTCACCCTGATCTTATTGGGACAGCTTCTATCTTATCCCTATTACAGATAATGCTTGCTGACTTATAGGTAAGTGCTACTTATCATTTTAAAGAAAGCTCCATTTGTTCCTATGCTCTTTAGTATTTTAAATAGGAATGGGTATTGTATTTTGTCATAAACCTTTTCTACATCTATTGAAATAATCATATTATTTCTGTTGGTCTTATTATTGAAAAAAGTCAATTATGCTTATAGTTTTTTTTAATATTGAACCAACCTTGCATTCTTAGTATAAATGCCACATGATCATAGTTTATAATCCTTGTGATATATTGCTGTAATCTCCTTGCTAGCATTTTATTGAAAATTTTTGCATCAATATTTATTAGGAAAATTGGTCTATAGCTTTTCTTTCTCTGTTTTTGCTCTTTCTGGTTTAGGTATCACAATCTAATAGACATTAGGAAAGCATTTGATGGAATATTTCATTCTATTCTTGAGAGAGAAAAATGGAGAGATAGGGGATAGGTGATAGTACACTTTAGATTGCTTGCAATTGGTTGAATGGTAGAACTCAAAGAGTAATGATTCATTGTTTCATATAAACTTAAAAGGAAGAATTAAGTTAAGAGCCACACAGATCTGTGATGGGTCCTGTGCTATTTAGTTAACCTTCTTTAAATCAATAATTTAGATAAATGTAAAAATGGAACACACATTAAATTCAGAGAGGACACAAAGCTAAGATGATACATTGGATAAAATTCAACATCCAAACATATTGGCTAGCTAAAAAATTGGGCTGAATCAAATAAGGTAAAATTTAATTTAGGAAAAATATAAAGCCTTACATTTTGTTTTAAGATATTTACTTTGCAAGTACAAGATGGTTGAGGCATGATTAGACAGACCAATCAATAAACATTTTTTTTAATGCCTACATGTGACAGGCATTGTGCCAAGTACTGGGAATACAAAAGAGGCAAAAGACCCTGCCTTCAAAAAGCTCGCATGTTTATCTGAAAAATATCTAGAATTTTGAGAGCACTTTCTGCTCAATGTGAGTCAACAGTGTGATAACCCCAAAAAGCTCATGAAATCTTATGCTGAGTTGAGAGGTTTTTGTTGTTGTTGTTGTTATGCAGACATGTTACTTCATGATTCCCATTTGGGGTTGTCTTGGCAAAGATTCTGGAGCGGTTTGTTATTTCCTCCTCCAGCTCATTTTACAAATGAGAAAACTGAGGCCAACAGGATTAAGTGACTTGCCCAGGGTTACACAGCTAGCAAGTATCTGAGGACAAATTTGAACTCAGGAAGATGAGTCTTCCTGACCAAAGGCCTGGCCCTCTATCCACTGAACCATCTAGCTGCCTCACATTGAGAGGCATGATTTCTGGGAACAGAGGATTATAGTACCACTGAATCCTGCCTTGAAGAGGTCATGCAGAGTACTGTGTTCTGTTCTTGGCACCATATTTTAGAAATTACATTGATAAGCTGGAAAGTATCCCAAACAGAGCAAAAGAAGGGTGAAGGGCCTCAAATCCATGCCAGATGAGGAAAAGTTGAAAGAAGTAGGGATGCTTTGCCTAGAAAAGGTTCAACAAAGGATATGATAGTTGTCTTCAAGTACTTGAAAGGCTGTCATGAAGAAGAGGAATTAGTCTTATTCTGATTGTTTCCAGAGGGAATAACTGGGAGCAATATGGCAGAAATGCTTACGAAACCAAATTAGGACTGGTGTGAAGAAAAACTTCCTAACCATTAGAGCTACCCAGAAGTAGAATAGATTGCCTCTCGTTGAAGTCCAAAGTCTGGATGGCCATTCCTCATGTTTGTTTTAGAAAGGGTTGTGAGATGGACAAAATGGCTGTTGAGGTCCTGTCTAGTTCTGAAATTCTTTGATTCTGTAAGATATGTGCTCATGTCAGGATGACATAGAGCAGGATGAACTAAGTATAAAAGATAGGTTCAGATTAACTTATATGAACCATAAAGAAATGACGTATTTTAATCATTTTATCCAGGAAACATTTTTCAGTGTCTATAATGTGAAATTGTAGGAGGTGCTGGAAATGCAAAGATTTTTTTTAAAAATACAATCCTTGTCCTCATGGGACATTCATTCTAATGGGGAAGATATGTTAGGAATGTGAATGAGTACACAACACATTGAGGAATGATGAGGAGAGTGTAGAGATCCAAGCAAACTGGAAAAAGGGACTGGTTTTGTGATTTTACTGGTATAAGAAATCCCTCTTCCAATTCAGGCCACTGAATTGCAACTTAGTTTTAGAGTTTTCTGGGACATTTAAAAGTTAAAGTGACTTGCTCAGTCACACACAACCAGTATCTGTCAGAGGCTGGATCTGAATGAAGTCTTCCTGCTTTAAGGTTGCCCTTCTATCCATTATGCCACACTTTCCCTCCCAGACAAAAAGCCCAAGGAAAATTTGAGGAAAGAAAGATGGAGGTAGGTCTCAGTTGAAGACTTCAAAGAGGAGATGTTTCCTGAACTGAGCAGAGTACATTTTGAAATGCTAAGGTAATGAGTAGATTCCAGGCATGGAAAATAGCCAGAGGAAATGCACAGAGACAGGAGATAGAATGTCAAGTCCAAGGAAGAGTGTTCAGTTTGACTCAACTTCAGAGAATATAAAAAGTAGTAAATGAAATCAGGATGGTAGGGTAGAGTGAAGAGAAAGTCAGGCTAGGGAGATTATGTTTTATCCTGAAGGGAATTCCTATTTTTAAGATTTTAGAATGGGGATCTGGCATGATCAAACTTGTACAAGTTAAAAAAAGAGTACTTTTGTCAGCTGTGTGAAGGATAGATTAGAAAGGAGAGAGAATTGAGATAGAGGGATTAGTTAGGAGGCTATTTCAACAATCCAGGTGAGAAGTAATGTAGGTCCAAACTTGAATGGTGGTAGTGTGAATGGAGAAAGTAGAATGGAAAAAAGTAGATAGAAGAGATGTTATAGCAGATAGAATCAACAGGGTTTCACAATTGCTTAGTTGTAGGTAGTATGGGAGGAAAAAGATTTGAAGATGAATCCAAGATTTTTGACCTGAGGGACTCAAAAGAAGCTGACGAAATCAACAGAAATATGGAAACTGAGAGGAGAGAAGTTTGGACAATGATAAGTTTCAATTTGGGGCACATATCAGAGGAGCTGATGGGAAATCTAAGTGGAAATGGACTTCCAGGGGAGGATTAGGATGGGAGACATACACACACATACACTAGAAACTGTGTGCCACATTGGATAGAGCATTGGATTTTCAACCAAAAAGCCCTGGGTTCAATTTCCACTTCAGGTGCTTTTTAGCTTTGTGATCCTGGACAAGTCATTAAGACTTTCTGAGACTCAGTTCCCTTCTCTGTAACATGGGGATAATAATAGAAACTGTGTCACAGGTTGTTAGGAGAAGCAAATGAAATGAGATGATCGCTTTGAAGACTAAGGAGCTGAATTCAAATTCTTCCTCTGTCACTTGTAACTATGGAATCTTGGGCTTGACTTAACATCTCTAGGCTTTAGTTTTCTCATTGGTAGAATGAGAGGGGTTGGACATCTTCTGAGGTCCCTTCCAGCCCTGAATCTACAATCCTGGAGTGACAGACTGATAAAGATGACAGTAGGTTCTGTTGTTTTGTTACTTGTGTGAATTCTTTAGGTCTCAGTTTCTTTGTTATGAAATAAATAAGCTAAGAAAGATGGACTTCAAGGTCCCTTCTCATTCTAAAGCTATAATCTTTGTGAGTTTTGAGTAGATTCTCCTGAAACATTTATGGGAGAATAGGCATCTAGGTGGCACAGTGGGTGGAGTGCTAGAACTCTAGTCAGAAAAAAAACCAAGTTAAATTTCAGCCTTATAAACACTCTGGCTGTGTGACACTGAGCAAGTCACATAACCCCTACTTCAGTTTCCACATCTGTAAAATGGGAATAATAAGAGCATCTACCTCCCAAGATTGTTGTAAGGATGAAAGAAGATAATATTTGGAATGTCCTTTCCAAACGAAATAACTAGCTATTGTTATTGCATTAACAACAAAAAAGAACCATACACAATTAAAAGGCATGGAGGGAGGAGGTGCCTACACCAATGAAATTATGGCTATATCTGATTGCAACGTATATATGTACATGTAGCAATTATCATCAATTGTGGGATTTTTTCCCTCTACTTAAAGTTAAATATGTCTTCGAGGTCTATGAATTTGTAACACCAAACGACATACCAGATCCATTGTGTGAAGGTAGGAGTTGCTAAAAAAAAGAATTAAAAGATCCTGCTCAGTACTCCCCCCTCTCCACCTTTCAAAAGTACACAGGGGGCTTCATCCAAACTAAACACCAACCTAAAATGAGCTGTTGGTAACCTGACTTATTGTTTTGCTGTTCTTGTTCTTCGCACCTTTCCTGGGCTGGGGAACTAATTGTGTGTTTTGACATAGAAGACTTCCTGATGGATGACAGGGTGAAGGTGAAAGTATGAGTAAATAAGAGATAGCTAATTGTGTCAACAAATAATTTTATAACTTCTCCTGCTTAATTATGCCAATCAAACCTGAAAGCAAGGTTTGCCACCAATCCACAAAGAAGATCATCCTCCTTCGGATTACCAAGAGTTGGTTGTCAGCTCACACATTTTTGCACCATTTCAGAGAAGTGGAGACATTCCTCTTCCTTGAGACTAATTTATAGTTTTTTTTTCTTGAGAAATGAATAACAAATGAGGTCAAACACCTTTCCTGCATGGAAATAGTTCATATGAATCTGCCATGAAACTTTGCCATGGCTCTATATTTATGCAAATTTAAGCCTGGATACAATGGTTTCCAGAGAACTCTCCTCTCAACCTCAAAGACTGAATGATACCCAATATCTTCATTCCTGTCCCCATCTGCCATTGTGTGACTTAAAAGTCCCCCTTCCTGAAACATGACAAGTCCTTGACATTTTCTAGCTATACTCCTGGTGAGAGAAATGGAATAAACCTGAGAAGGAGTAGAAAGCATTGGTGGAATATGAAAGAAGATAGAAAAGGGAAAAAAAAATTTCAGCAAGGATTGAGATAGATGATTTCTAAGTTCTCATCCACCTCTTAGATGCTACAACCACGTACAGTAGGAAATGTACATGCTCTTCTCTGTCCCTTCTAAGTACCTTTTTGTTCATTCATCCAAAAGGGGGGAGGGCGAATTTCTCTAGTCCCCACTACATTCATTCGATGATTCTCAAAATAATAGAGCTATATTTCTCAAGCTGTTCCATGGAAACCTCAAGTGCAATGAAGAAGAAAAAATGTAATGCTGTAATGTAAAAAAATGCAATGTTGTCATGATACACAAGCACACGCAGAACACCTGTCTGCATTGAGTGTGTTGGTAACAAGTGCTCTATGCACACAATTGATGCAGAAAACAAGAGTGCTTGAAACCATAGATTTATAGGATAGCAGAACTTAGAGCTGGGAAGTCTGAAAGGTCATTTAGTGTGACCCTTTCATTTTATAGATAAAGTAAATGCGACAATCTGTTATTTCAGTCAAGTCTGACTCTTCATGACCCCATTTGAGGGTTTTCTTGGCAAAGATACTGGAGTGGTTTGCCATTTTCTTCTCCAGCTCATTTTACAGATGAGGAAATTGAGGCAAAAAGAGTTAAGTGATTTGTCCAGGGTCACACAGCTAGTAAGTGTCTGAAGCCAAATTCAAATTCAGGAAGATGAGTCTTCCTGACTCCAGGATTAGACCCCTCGCTGCCCTAAAAATTTCTCAATCCCATGACCCCAAATTGGTCTTGTAGATCTAGAATAAATCAGCGAATGAAAGACAGGGTCAACTGTCAGCTTGTCTCAGCAGAGCGCATGTAAAATATCAGTTGTCTGCTTGTAGTCTCATTCTTTTTTCCCTTACAACAGAAAAGCGGGGTAATATTAAAACAGAATATCATATATATTGTCAAGTAAGATGTTTTCTGTTTTTTTCTTTGTCACAAGAATAGTGCTCCCTGGGAGCTGAATGGGAAATAATTTATGTAAAGACGAAGTACATCAGTAAACAGTTCCTGGCACGTGGTTGACTTGAGTTTTGAATATCTAAGGTGAAGGACTGATTCCATCACTCAAAAAAGTTTGGGATTCACTCTAAAAATCAATCCCCTCTGAGCTTACAAAGTAGATCCCCAGAAAAATGTAGGTATAGTGGGGAATACAAGGAAAACGTAAGGAGCTTTTAGAAGAGAAAAAGACACTTAGCCCAGTTAGAGAGGTCGCTTCTTCCCTCAGTTAGTCATCCTTACTTCCTTTCACTGGTTTCTATGTTGCTAAGTGAAGAGAATGCAAGCATCTACCTACAATAAATATACTTAGTTCTCCCACAGAAATACGTTTTTGAGGGGATCAAATGCAAAGGGAAAAAAATAGGGAGAATGCACTATGTTATTTAAGCTCTGTTTTCTAATTTATTTTCATTGCTGATATAACGAAACTGTATATAAAATATAATGCATTTTAAAGCTGGCTTTTTCTCTTTAGATGAATGGAACATCATATTTACTGACAGGTGCAGTAAATACTTTATGAAGCCTTCCATCACCATTATAATAGCTATTGCATTTCAACGTATCTATTAATTTTAGTGCATTTTTACTTTCCCGACTTACTTAGTAAAACCTGTTCTTAACAACCCACATCTTTTTTAATAATCTAAATGTCAATAAAAACAAAGAATCATATGCATCCTTGTTATTTTCAGGTTTTTTTTAACAGTGGAGTTGGAGAAACCTTATACTACTGTGTGAGTTGGAGAAAAACACAAATTAAACAATAATAATCTGTGATTTATGTAAGTGATTTAAGGTTGGTAAAGCAAGTTACACTTTGTTCAGTTGTTTCTCAGTCGTGTCCAACTCCTCGTGACCCCATTTGGAGTTTTCTTGGAACAGATACTGAAGTGGTTTACCATTCTTTCTCTAGTTCATTTTATAGATGAGGAAACTGAAGCAAATGGGGTTAAGTGACTTGCCCAGGGTCACACAGCCAGTAAGTGTCTGAGGCCAGATTTGAACTCAGTAAGAGGAGTCTTCCTGACTTCAGGCCCACCACTCTATCCAGTGTGCCACATAGTTGCCCCATATACATACATATATATGTAATATACATATACATTAAAGACTCAGCATGCTATCTGCCACCTAGCTGCCCCGAGTAAGTTACATACATTATCTTATTTGATCATCACAATAGCTCTGTGAGGTAGGAGCTGTTATTATGAGGTTAGAGCCAGATTGTACAAGGATTTAAATGCAAGAATAAGGAGTTCGTATTTTATTCTGAAAGCAACAGAGTTGCTGACAATTCTTGTACATTCAGATGACTGAAATGTTTTCTGAAGTAAGTAGTTACTCGCTATTAAATCATTCATCAGTCAACAAGAATTTTTATTAAGCTATTATTATGTGCCAGACAATATGTCAAGTGCTGGAATGATGAAAACGAAACAGTTCTGCCCTTCAAGGAGCTGGCATTCTTTCTTTTGTTATTTTAAGCATCTTTTTTAGAAACTTTGAGTTTCCAAATTCTCCCCCTCCCTCAAGCTCTGCCCTCATCCACTGAGAAGGCAAGCACTAAGATACCCATTATACATGTGAGGTCATGTGAAACACCCTTTGATATTAGCCATGTTATAAAAAAAAGGGTCAGAAAAATTTAAAAAGTAAAAAGTATGCTTCCATCTGCATTCAGAGTTCAACAGTTCTCTCTCTGTCTCTCTCACTCACTCATTTTTCATCACAAGTCAATTGTCTTGGATTGTTGTATTGATTAGAATCACTAAATCTTTCATAGTTGGTCATCATTGCAACATTAGTGTTACTGTGTACAATGTTCTACTCACTTCACTTTGTACCAGTTCATATAAATCTTCCTAAGCTTTTTTCTGAATCCATCTCCCCTCATAATTTCTTATAACACAATAGTATTCCATCATAATCATACGTCACAGTTTGTTCATGCATTCCCCAATTGATGGATCTCCCCTCAATTTCCAATCCTTTGGCACCACAAAAAGAGTTACCATAAATATTTTTTTGTATATATAGGTTCTTTTACCTTTTCTTTCATCTCTTTGGGATATAGAACTAATAGTAGTATTGCTGAGTCAAAGGGTATGTGCAGTTTTATAACCCTTTGGACATAGTAAGGAATTTCTAATCTAAGGAGGCAACATGTAGACATATAAGGTGGTACAAGAGATATACAATGCAGATACAAGATAACCTTGGACAAAAAGGCACTAGCATCTGAGAAGGACCAGAAGAGGCTTCCTACAAAAGGTGGAAGCTATGGCTCCCACAAAGAAGAGGTAAAGAAGGAGGATATTCCAGCCATGGGAAGCTACAGTACGAAGGCACAGAGATGAGAGATGGAGTAGTGTGTATGTGTAGATCATAGTGTATATGAATGAGTGATGCACCATAATCACAGGACTACCAATCTAGAACTAGAAGCCACCTTAGAGGCCATCTAATCCAAACTTCATCCTATAAGTAAGGACCTAAGGCCAAGGGAGGGTTAAATTATTTACCTAAGGTCATACTAGTACTAAGGGCCAGAAATGAGATTACAGTCAAGGTCTTGTTGCCTTTTCCACCGTATCATAAGACTGGAAAGGTAGATAGTAGTCCAGTTGATCCTTAAGGCACTAGGGAGCCTCTGCAGTTAGAGGTGGGGGTTAGGAAAGGTTGGTCAGACCTTTGCCTTAGGAAAATCACTTTGGTGGCTTTTTGGATGGTTAATGAATTGGAGTAAGAAGAAATTTGAATCATGAAGCTAAAACAGAAAGTTGCTATTTGCACTAAGTCTAAATTAGGAAGGGGAGACCCTGGTTGTATCTGGTAAGTGAGGGGTCCTGTGACAGTGAACATACAATCATAATTTTAAATCTAGAAGTACCTTAGAAACCATGTTGTCCCACCAATCACTTCATTTTATAAGAAACTCTGGTCTAGAGAGGTCAATTATATCACCAAAGTCACACAACCTTTCAAATTAAAAGTAAAATCTGGGGCAGCTAGGTGTCACAGTGGATAAAGTGTCAGGCTATAAGACAGGGAAGACTCATCTTCCTAAATTGAGATATCATCTCAGAGACTTACTGTGTGACCCTGGGCAAGTCACTTAACCCTCTTTGCTCCAGTTTCCTCATCTGTAAAATGAACTAGGGAAGGAAATGGCAAACCACTCCAGTATCTTTGCCAAGGAAATCCCAAATGGGGTCACAAAGAGTTGGACATGACTGAAATGACTGAAAAAATATAACCCAGGTCCAACAGGTAGTCAGAAATGCAAGACTGAGGCTCAGAAAAGACGTCAGGGAAGGTATGAGGTATAGCTATGGAAGTCACCTGTAGAGAGGTGATAATTGACACTATGAGAATAGGTAAGGTCTATATAGCTTCCCTGAAGTCTTGTATTTTACAGTGTTTGAAAAAATGTTTTTTTTTTAAATTTGATTTAAAAGTGTGTTTACTTTCATTGAAATGCAAAAGGAGACATTTGTTATCTGATTGTAACATAACATACAGATACAAGAATTATTTGGACACTTGGATGGATCCTATAAATTCAGATACAGCTCCAGGGCATGATACTTTGGAGATAGTTTTTTAAAATACGATGTTTATTGATTTAAAAGTATGTTTACTTTCATTTAAATTCAAGAGAAGACTCTTGTTACCCAAATGTAACATAACATACAGAAACAAAATTTACTTAAACACTTGGATAGATCTTACAAGAACAGATATGCCCTCTTTTTGGACAACATTGTATACTCTCTGTGCCTTCTCATTCTGTGCAAATCTTACCCAGGTCTTTCCATAAAGGCTGCACAGGGTATCTGGCTACCTAACATGCCTTCCTCTGGTCTTCTCCAAATCTGTCCTTGGACACTTAGCAGGTGTGGCAGTTTCCTCAACTATACAAAGGGAATAATAATAACATCTATCTTGCATGGTTATTGTAAAGATCAGATGAGATGGTACTTGTAAGAGTACTTAGCACAGTGCTCAACACAGGTATTTAATAAATACTGGCTTCCTTCCTTCCTTCCATATATTGGCTATACCTGTTTATCATTGAGTCTCTTTCTATATATGTTGTTTCTCATCATTGCTTCATAACTAACCATATCTCTTTTTTCTGGCTGATGGGTTCTTCTGCATCATCCTCATGTACAAGTGAAGCAATGTAGTCAGAAAAACTCTGGTTCATATCCTACTAGCCACTTCATATTTCTGAGTACCAGGTTCCTCATCTGTAAAATGAGGAATTTGGACTCAATAGCCTTTTTTCTGTTCCTGGCCCAAGGTACTTCATCTCCCAAAAGCATGGACATTGTCTCCCATGCCCAGCATACTCTCCCTCCTCTTCTCTGCCTCTTTATATCCCTGGCTTCCTTCAAATCCCAGCAAAAATCCTTTCTGCTTCTAAAAGAGGTCTTTCCCAATTCCTCTTAATGCTAGTTCCTTCCTTCCTATGTGTAATTTGTTTGTAAATATTTGTCTTTTGTATGTTGTCTTCTCCATTGGACTAGTAGTCCCTTGAAGGCTTTTGAGACTATGTTTTGCTTTATTTGTATCTTTAGTGCTTATCAGAGTGCCCAACATATAGTAGACACCTAATAAATGCTTTTGAACTTGACTTCAAGGTCTTTTCTGATGCTAAATCTATGTTCCTATGATCCTAAGGCCCTGTTGGTAATAGGCTAATACCTTCTAACACCAACCATTTCCTTTGGTCTACTTGTATTTGGTATTCTTCCGAAATGGTAGTATTCTGTGATTTGTAGCCATGTGTAATGCCATGCACCAGCAGATTCCCAAAGGAATGCAACTGTGAACAGCTTTTAGAGTTCAGATTACAAAATATAGTGAACACTCTGTTTACTCCATTACAAATCAAGACAAACATTCAAAACATTATAATATTCACAACATTACATCT
>JAQQSV010005407.1:0-14550 GCA_028646515.1 Pseudochirops corinnae | reverse complement strand
TTAAAATTACTTCAGACAAAGTGTAGTATATATGTCACATTTGTAAAACATTTTCCTACATTGTAGATAGAGGATTCATAAAATTTTGATATTGCATCTAATGAAAATGAAACTTAATGAATGCTACATCCTCTCCCTGAATACAAATATTTATATTTGAGGTATCACATTTACAAATGACAATATGGTATATTTACAGAACAACACAGGGTTGCTGTTGTATATATTAACCAACAGCATATTTTCTTTCCATCTTGCTAAATGACTCGCAATATTAGGAATAAATACTCAACTTGTGTAAGTCTTTTTATTTTTCTTTTGTTTATTTTTTGTTTACATCATTCATTTCCATGAGATTTTGAGTTACAAATTTTATCCCCATGTTTCCCCTACCCACCACCCCCAAACGAGCAATCCCATTGTATATGCCCTCCCCCAATCTGCTCTCTCCTATATCCTCTGACTTTCCAGTAAGGCAAGATGGATCTCCCTACCCCAGTCCCTATATATCTTATTACCCAGTTGCATATTAATAATAATGATGATGATGATGATGATAATGATAATACACACACATATTTTTACATTTGATTTTAGAACTTCAATTTGTAGATGCTTTCCTTTCCTCCCTCATCACCCACCCACTCCCACTGGAAAGATAAACAATTGAATACAAACCACACATGTGTAGGTATGCAGTACATGTCCACAATGGGCATATTGTGAAAGACTGACTATATTTCCCTCATTCCTATCCACACCCCCCCCCTACTTGTTCTATTCTCTACTTTGTCCCTGTCCCTTTACAAAAGGGTGTGCTTCTAACAACCACCCCCCCACCTCCCTTTCATCATCCTCCCTCTCATCCCTTTCCTCCCTACTCTCTTATAGGCCAAGATACCCAATTTAGAGTGTATGTCATTCCTTCCCTAGGCCAAATTCAATGAGAGTAAGGTTGATGCATTCCCTTTTGCCTCCCTTTTCTTCCCCTCCATTGTCACAATTGTCCCTTGCCTCTTCTATATGGGATAATTAACCCTATTCTATTTCTCCCTGTCTCCTGTCATTCTATTCTTCTCTCACCTCTCAATTTCATCTTTTAAAATATAATCACTTCCTATCCAAATGATCCTGTGCCCTTTGTCTTTGTACACATATATATAGACACACTCCCATATGTATTCATATGCATATCTACCCTCCTATGTATACATTTATACTCCTTTCACCTATCCTCATACTGAGAAAAGTTTCGTAAGTTACAATTATAATGTGTCCATGTTGACATGCAAATAGTTCAATTTTGATATGTGCCTTATGGTTTATTTTCCGTGTTTACCTTCTCAAGCTTCTTGTATTTGAATGTCAAATTTTCTATTCAGTTCTGATTTTTTTCAGCAAAAATACTTGAAAGTCCTCCACCTCATTATATAACCATATTTCCCCCCTCCCCATTAAACTCTGCTTTGCAGAGTAGGAGACCCTTGCTTTTAATCCTATCTCCCTTGATCTCCAGAATATCATATTCCAGGTTCTTCAGTCTCTTAATGTAGAAGTTGCTAGATTCTGAGTTATCCTGATTGTATTTCCACAGTATTCAAATTGTTTCATCTTGACAGCTTGCAATATTTTCTCCTTTATCTGGGAACTCTAGGACCTGGCTATAATATTCCTAGGACTTTTCTTATTGAGATCTTTTTCAAGAAGTGATTGGTGAATTCTTTCATGTTCTGTTTTGCCCTCTGGTGCTAAAATGTCAGGGCAATTTTCTTTCAGAATTTATTTCTTGAAGGATGCTTTCTAGGTTCTTTTTGATCATGGATTTCAGGTAGTCGAATAATTTTTAAATTGTCTCTTCTGGATCTATTTTCCAGGTCAATGGTTTTTTCAAGGAGGTCTTTCACATTGCCTTCTATTTTTTCATTTATTTAGATCTGTTTAATAGTGTCCTAATTTCTCATAAAGTCATTTACTTCCATTTGCTCCACTCTAAATCTGAAGGAATTATTCCCTTTAGAGAGCTTTTGAGATTCTTTTTCCATCTGGCAAATTTGACTTTTTGAAGCATTCTTCTCCTCATGGGCTTTTTGAACCTCTTTTGCCAATTGTGTTAGTCTATTTCTTAAGGTGTCATTTTCTTCAGTCAGGTTGTTGAGTCTCTTTTCATGATTTTCTTGCACCATTCTCATTTCTCTTCCCAATTTTTCCTCCACTTCTTTATATGGTTTTCAAAATCCTTCTTAAGCTCCTCTATGGCTTGTCACAAGTTTACATTTGTTTTGGAAGCTTTTGATGCAGGAGTTCTGACTGTTGTTCTTCCTCCTGTTCCATGTTTTGATCCTTTTTGTCCCCCCAAAAAGAATCTAAATTTGGATTTCTGTGGATGCTTTACTTCCTTTGCCTGCTCATGTTGCCAGTCAATTACTTGAATTTTGGGCTCTGTGAACTCTGTTTTCAGAGGGGAGAGCTTTGTGCCAAATCACTGGGGTTTTCACAACTGCTGGGTTATTAGGAGCCCCCCCCCCATCTCTGGAGCCACCACCAGCTTTGGCTCACTGGTCATGACCTCAGGAACACCACCCTAACTGTGTCTAGGCAGGTAATGGCAAGAACACTTAGCCTCTGATTGATCACTTGGCCCCTCTGCAGTCTGCAAGCAGGGAGCTCTGAAGCAACCACATGGAGGCAGCTGCAAGGCCACCACTTCTTCTTTTTTCTTGCCCTGGGGGCAGACAGACAGGTCTGCTTCTTTCTCCCAAATTCATTTGAGTTCCACTGATCTTTGACTTTGTCCTTGCCTCCTATGGGTTGATAATTTTTGAAACTGCCACAGCTGCTGTTGATCCGCTCACAAGAGTGTTCCAGCCATGATTTGTCCAGGCTTCCCTGGGGCCAAATCTGTGCTGGGGCTGGTCTCCACTCCCCACATGGTGATTGACTCTTCCTGTCCACCTCCCAGGCTGTCTTCAGTGGGAGCTTTTTTTCCTCTGTCATTTTATGAGTTCTGTAGCTCTGAAATTTGTTTAACATCATATTTTATAGGTATTTGAGGTAGAACTAGCTAAATGATAAATGCCTGCTTAAAATAAGATTGTTAGCCCATTTTGAGTTGCTTTCTTTTTACAAAAGCAGATTTAATAACCTGTGATAGCAGCCATCCTAAGTATTCTAGGGTGTTTGCTGCTACAGATACTTTAACCTATGCTATCTCTCCTTTTCTCCTTCTCCCTATATATTCCTCTTGCACTTCTTAGTTTTATTTTGTAGATGTCATCCCTTCATATTCAATTTCTATGTATAGATACACACACATTTACACATATATATAACATACATATACTCATATGTATATGCACATATAAATATTTATGTATGTATGCATTTCTGTGTTCTCTTCAACTATCCTAATACTGCAAAAAAGGCTCTACAGTTATAAATATCATCTTTCCATGTAGGAATGTAAACAGATAAACTGTAATAAGTTCCTTATGATTTATCTTTCCTGTTTACCTTTTCCTGCTTCTCCTGATTTTTGTATTTGAAGGTCAAATTTTCTGTTCAGCCCTGGTTTTTCATCAAGAATACTTGAAAGTCATCTATTTCATTGAATAACCACATTGAATCACACTGAAGCATTATACTCAGTTTTGCCAGGTGGGTGATTGATTCATGGTTTTAATCCTAGCTCCTTTGACCTCCTGAATATCATATGACAAGCCCTTCAATCCCTTAGTTTAGAAACTGCTAGATGTTGTGTTCTCCTGATTGCGTCTCTACAATGCTTGAATTGTTTCTTCCTGACTGTGATATTTTCTCTTTAAACTGGGAACTCTTGAATTTGGCTATCATATTCCTAGGAGTTTTTTTTCTTGAGATTTTTTATTTTCAGGAGGCAATTGGTGGATTTTTTCAATTTCTATTTTACCCTCTGGTTCTAGAATATCAGGGAAATTTTCCTTGATAATTTCTTGATGTATGATGTCTAGGCTCATTTTTTGGTCATTTCTTTCAGGTTGTCCAATATTTTTTTTTAATTATCTCTCCTGTATCTATTTTTGAGGTCAGTTTTTTTTTCCAGTGAAATATTTTACTTTGTTTTCTGTTTTTTTCATTCTTTTGGTTCTGTTTTATATTATCTTGATTTCTCATAAAGTCATTAGCCTGTATTTGCTCTGTTATATTTCTAAATAGAGCATTTCTTCCTGTGAGTTTTTGAACTTCCTTTTTCATCTGGCCCATTCTGCTTTTTTAAGGAATTCTTCTCCTCACGGGCTTTTTTGGACTCTTTTCACCGTTCGAGAGAGTCTATTTTTATGGTTTTTTTTTTTCCTTCAGTATTTTTTGGCGTCTCTTTTAGGAAGCTGTTAACTTTTTTCATGACTTCCTTGCATCACACTCATTTCTCTTCCAACTTTTTCTTCTATTTCTCTTACTTTACTTTCAAAATCCTTCTTGAGCTCCCCCATGACCTGCAACCAATTCATATTTTTCTTTTGCTGCAGAACTTTTGACTTTACTGTCTTCTTCTGGTAAGATAATATTATTCTGTGTTTCAATTGTCTTTGTCTGCAAAGAACATTTCTGTAATCTGATTTGTCTTCCTCTGATTGCTCATTTTGTCAGCCAATTATATGACTTCTGAGTTCTTTGCTATAGTAGCACTCTGCTACCAGAGTGGAGAGTGCTGTGTCACAAATTTTTTTTTTGTGCAGCTGTTTTCAGAGATACTTCTAGGTACCTGTCTCAAAGCTATGAGGAGGATTCCTGCTCCACAGACACCACAAGGTCTGTCATGTCAGCACCCCACCTCATGCCAGGGCTACCACCCAAGACTGTGACCCAGATGTAAGTCGGACAAAGCAATAAAATCCTGTCTCAGTTCCAGCAAAGGAATCCTGTATTTGCCCTCTAATCAGTCTCTTGTCGCCCCCACCATCTATTTACCTGGACCTCCAGAAACAGTCTGCCAGTTACAGTAGCTGCTGCTGCCTCTGCCACCCCAGGTGCAGGGGCCAGACCACACTCTTCTTTCACCCAGATCCAACAGAATTTCCCCACTGATCTTTTACTTTCTCTTTTATACTTATAGATTAAGAAGTCTGGAAACCACCACAGCTCCCAGTGATTCAGTCCCCTGAGGTCTGCTCAGGCTGGTGTGTGCTGCCAGTCTATGCCAGCATGGTCCACACAGGACTGTGCTCTGATCCCAGTCCAATATGACAGACTCTTCCTTTTGACTTTCTGGACTGACATCAGCTGGAGACATGTCTTACTCTGTCATTTTGTGGGTTCTATAGCTCTAATATTGGATTACAGTCATTTTTTACAGATATTGAATGTGGTTGGGGCTCAAGCTCTACCAAGTTCCTGCTTTTTACTGGAGTAAAATCTTACCATTTTTCTTAGATTAGAAATTTGCTTTACCCCATCCTTTATGTGTTCTACTGCTCTAGAATTTTTTACAGTCATTTTTTTAAACTTATATGGAGATTTCTGAGGGAAAGCTTAGGCAATTCATACCTTTATTACACCATTTCGATTGTCTTCTCTTCTAAATTATATATAAAGTAATTTTCATCCCTGAATATATAAACAATGATGTATTTTCAGTGTGAAGAAGAGAATAATTTATTTTCTAGGCTTTAATGAGCTGCTCTGATTAGTTGTGTCCATGGATGACTACATATTCACTTGATGTAATCTCTTGCAGGTAGTTGAATCTGTATGACTTTATTGCGCATATTATTAACACATAGTACACTTAAAACAAAAAAAAATACCCAATTCCCAGAACATTTACTTTTAGTGATTTGGGAAAATAGTAAAAATAAAATAAAATACCCTTTAAAATTGTCCTTTTGGAAAGCCATCTTGTTTTATTGAACTTTTCGGTGTTTATGAATCATAATTCTAGAGGTCAAGTCTCAAAGTCCACCAGTATGGGACTCTCTTTTCATTGTCAGAGATCAATGGATCATGATACAGGTAGTGAGAATGAGAGAGGAGAATGTTTTTTCAAGTCTTTTCAACCCTCTTTAATCTCTTCAGTTTCCACAAGCTTTTTGGTCTCAGTGCTGTGCAATGGTTACAGGCCCTTCCAACTTCCAGCTTTTAGAGAGAAGATAGATGATACCAAACCCTTCTTGTCTCTCTGGAAAGAAATTAACATGAGAGGAGTTAGCAGCTCCTGTCATGTCCCTATCTGCTATCAATAAAGACTTTGGGAAATTTTTTCTTTGGCAAGAGTCAAGACTAAAACTCCTGGTTGAGGAGAGTTACTTTTCTCTCTGTATTGTCTGGTATATATTTTGCTAAATATACTTTCTCTGATTTCTGTTTTGCTATAAACTTAAATAAATGAGTTTCTTTGCTAAAATAAAATAATGTTTTAAGATTAAAAATAAATAAAAGTCATTTGAAACAGCCAATAGTTTTGATAATTAAATTTTCTCAAAGCACGAAATGAATTAAATTTTGTTAACGTTTTCTCCTTACATCAGCAGAAAAATAATAATGTAAAAATAAGTACTCAAAAGTTGGCACAATAATTTTTATACTTCACAGTCAATATATAAGGAAATCAACTCAGACTGTAAATTCTTCCAAAGTGGTTATATTTCTCTCATATCGAAATGAATATAATTGTGTTGAGGAAGAAACATGCTAGAATATGTCTTAAAAAATAAAATCTACGTGATCCAATGCAAAATACACTAAAATAGCTGTTTTGATCTATGAAAAAAACAACTGTAATTACCCCTCTTATGGAAAAAAATAGAAAGATAATTGCAGAAGATGAATCTGCATACTCTCCCTACAACGGGTTCATAGTTTTGAGAAGTTAAGTAAGCATCGCAACAGTACTTATAAATCTAAAAGTTAATAAAAAAGAAATACTTTATCTGTACTCAAGACTGATTTTTCAGTATAAGATATACCAGTGGACTAAATGGTCTTCAAATGAAAAAGAGAATCTAAATGGAACAGGCTGGAATTAGTAGTGAAACATTTTAACTGACAATTTTTAAAAAATTATATTGAAAATAAGCAACTGTGCTCATTCTAAAACTGCAACTTTCTGCCTGGCTTTTTTTTTTTCCCTCATGGATAATAATGAGAAAAAAAAGCTAAGAGCTTTAGCTTTTTCAAAATCCTTTACTTACGTCTCTTGTTGACTAGTCAAAACTTCCTCCTTACAATACATTTTAAACTGGTGAACAAATATCATATTTAAGGCTTTATGTCCTCTAAGATGTAAACTCTGTGTGTGTTTGTGTGTGTGTGTGTATGTGTGTGTGTATTCCCAGCATTTAACCCTTTTCCTAGTAAGTAGGCCTCAATTTCAGATCTTGACAACTTTAGAGAAGGTGAACTTTAGTGTTAGAATTTTTCAGCTCTGTCCATTGTAAGGCAGCTTAGCTTTCTTATCATAGCAGCTGTAGTTCTTGCTCCTGAATATATCAAAACAAGCTCTAGTTTGTATGGATTTGTCCTATATTCATGAAAGGATAAACAATGCAATCCACATCTGTTTTCTGTTTTGTAGGAGTCACATTTTGTTTTAAATAGCTCTAGTTTTCTTACCCTATCATTACATAAAACAGGACAGTGAGGTGGCACGATGGATAGAGGACTGGGCTTGGAATCAGGTAGATCCAAGGGCTAATGCAGCCTCATACACTTATTAGCTATGTGACTCTGGGCACATCACTAAACCCTATTTGCCTCAGTTCCACATCTATAAAATGAGTTGAAGAAGGAAATGGCATACCACTTCAGTGTCTTTGGCAAAAAAACCTCGAATATGATTACAAAAATTTGAAGACAACTAATATTACATGACTGAACAACAATATAGTGAAATTCATCAACTCCCTTTGTCCCTCAATATCAAACAAAAATTTCTATTTGCTGCTCAAGCTCTTCATAACCTGACCTCATCATATTGGTAATCATTAAATATTGTATTTTGGCCAAAGTCTGAATTAATCAAACAGACTGCTATGCCTTGTTTTTAAAAAAGGCCTTTATTCTTTGTCAGCAATCCCAGAGACCAGATAAGGCTGGAAATAGGATTTAAAACAGGCATCCTGAGATCATAAACTCCAAACAGACCCAGCTTTTTCTTTACTCTCTGAGTGACCTCAGAGAATACGTCTCCTTATGTCAACAAAGCAGATGAGGCTTACTTTATGGCCCTTAAGGACGAGACCCTTAAGTCCCAGCATTAACTTGAGTAATGGATTTTTTTCTTATCTTAATATTTTCTGGACATATACTTCGTTATGGAATGTTACTGGTAAAGAAAACACAAATATCCTGGATCATAACTACAAGTCACACTTGGCCATCTCTTTTGTTTTATTCTATTTACCATCTATTCAATTAAGAAAATTCCTTTCTCATACAATGATTAAACATTTATGAGTACCATAAATTTGTGTGACACAGCCACCCTGAATTGTGATGGTTTGAAAAATTATTTAAGCTCGCTGATCTTTTTGTTCATCTGTAAGGACTAAGCTCTGCTCCTTGTACTAGTCTGATAGCTTTGGGAATTAAAAAATGCTGTAATTGTATATTACTATTTATTCTTTAACCAAACTTTTGAAAATGTTGACAATATCTTTCCAGCATTCTTCACCTATTTTGTTTCTTCCCCCTAACTCAACATCCATCACCTCCACACACACCTGAACATGCCCTCTACAATACCGTACACTGAACTCCTTTCTATTCTTTGAACAAAACATTGCATCTCCCAACTCTAGGCATTTTCATATATTGTCCCTCATGCCTGGAATTCTCTCCCTCCTCATTTCCATCTCCTCATTACCTTGGGTTCTGTCAAACATTACCTAAAATTTTATGTTCCATAAGAAACCTTTCCTGATTCCATCCCTCCTTAAAGAGAGTAAATTTTCTCTAGAATTGTCTCCACTTTATCTTATAGTTAACTTGTTTTTACATAGTCACTTTCATGTTACTTTCCCTACTAGACTGTGAGTTCCTTGAGAGCAGAGTTTGTATTATTATAATTTTTTTAAATTAATTTGTTTACTTTTAGTTTACAAGATTCAGTTCCACAATCCCTTGAATTTCAAATTTTCTCTACCTCCCTCTACATCCCCCATAACAACATGCAATCAAATATAGGATCTGCAAATACATTCACATTAAACAATAATCAGGTTGTAGGGAAGGATTATAACTGATGGAATGAGCAATGGGAAAGAGGAAACAAAACAAAACAAGAAAAAAAAAGAGGGCAGGTAGTTTGCTTCAATCTGCACTCAAACTCTGTAGTTCTTTCTCTGGATATGGATATCTCTTTCCATCATGAGTCTTTTGGAGTTGTCTTATAACCTTGTATTGCTGAGAGGAGCTCAGTCTCTCAATATTGGTCATCACACATACTTTGTGTCTGTAATTGTGTACAAATTTCTCCTTGTTCTGCTCTTCTCAGTCAACATCAGTTTGTACAAGTCTCTCCAGGTAATTATGAAGTCTGTCTAGTCCTCATTTCTTATACCACAATAGTATTCCATTGTATTAGTATACCACAACGTGTTTAGCCATTCCCCAGTTGATGGGCATCCTTTGATTTCCAATTCTTTGCCACCACAAAAAGAGCTGCTGTAAACATTTTTGTACATACAGGGCCTTTTCCCACTTCTATGATCTCTTTGGGATGGAACTCTAGAAGTGATTTTGCTGGGTCAAAGGGTATGCACTTATTTATAGCCCTTTCAGCATAGTTCCAGATTGCTCTCCAGAATGACTGAATCAGTTCACAACTCCATCAACAATGCATTAGTGTTCCAATTTTTCGACTTCCTCTCCAGCATTTAACATTTTCCTGTTTTGTCATCTTAGCCAACCTGACTGGTGAATTGTGGTACTTCAGAGTTGTTTTGATTTGTATTTCTCTAATCAATAATGATTTAGAGCATTTTTTTCATATGGATATAGATATCTTTAATTTCTTCTGCTGAAAACTGCCTATTCATATCCTTTGACCATTTATCAATTGGAGAATGACTTGTATTCTTCGATATTTTACTTAATTCTCTGTATATTTTAGAAATGAGGCCTTTATCAGAGACACCAGTTATAAAAATTCTTTCCCAATTTTCCACTTCTCTCTTAATCTTGGTTACATTGGCTTTGTTTGTACAGAAACTTTTCAATTTAATGTAATCATAATTATCCATTTTGCATTTTATAGTGCTCTCTAGCTCTTCATTGCTCATAAAATCTTCCCTTCTTCATAAATCTGACAGATAAACTATTCCTTGATTTCCCAGACTGCTTACTTAAAAAAGAAAAAAAAAAGAAATTTTAGAATCCTAGTATGGGGGCGGCTAGGTGGCACAGTGAATAGAGCACTGGTCCTGAGTTCAAATCTGGCCTCAGACACTTAACACTTACCAGCCATGTGACCTTGGGCAAGTCACTTAACTCCAACTGCCCAGCCTTCCCCCCTCCAAAAAGCAAAAAAAGCATTAGTGAAAATCAAGATAAAATATTTTGGGGTGACTCAGTGGTGTAGTGAATAGAGCATTGGTTCTAGAGTCAGGACAATCCCTAGTACTTAGCACAAATTCTGGCACATAGTAGGCACTTAATAAATGTTTTTGACTGATAAAAGACTGACTGGAAAGAATTCCCACATAAAGTGCATAATAAGGTTTCCTGGGAATTTGTTAGCTTGACTAAAACAATGATCTACTTTAATAGTATGCTTAATTATTTAAAATATCATTTGCACACAATCACCTTTACAGAATGCAATTTCATATTGTTTTTAAAATATCATATTACTACTTTTATGAAGTATGAATGAGATTTTCTAAACCAAGATTGTTTTTAAAAATTGTCTTGACACATTTCAAAAACACATTTCCTTTCTGTCTTCCTTCCTTCTTTCCTTCTCTTTCCCCCATTTCTCCTTTCCTTTCTTCTTTCCCTCTCTTCCTTTTGGTTATCCTCCTTTCATTTCACTTCTCTTCATTTCCTTCCTCTTTCCTTCCTTACCCTTCCTTTCCAGTTTGTATTCTCTCCTCTTCCCTTTCCTTCCCTTCCCTTCTTTTACCCTTACTTTCTTTCTCTTACTTTATCTTCCTTTCTTCCCTTAATTTCTTTATTTTCACATCCACTTTCCTCCTCTTTCCTTATTTTATCTTCCCTTTATTCTCCTTTTCCTTCCTTCCATTTCTTTTCCTTCCTTTCCTTCCTTTGCATTCTCTTGTCTTTCTCTCCTTTTTTCCCTTTCTTTCATTGATGTTTTCTTCCTTTCCTCTTATCCGACCTTTTCCATTATCCTCTTTTCTCTTCCTTTTCCTTTCTCTTCTCTTTCTTTCCCTTCTCTTCCCTCCCCCCCCAAAAAAGGGATAGTAGGTAAGATAGGTTTTAATTCCAATTCTAGACCATCATCAATAAACCAACATAAGGCTTTGTAAGTAGTTCAATGAAGTTTATTTAAATATTCTGATAATCATTAATTATTGAAACTTTTTATAACATCAAATAAAAATAAATTGGGTAAGTATCCATAATTTTTTTTTTGTTCTAACCAAGGTTGCAATAGATTTAGGTGCTGTAAGTGAAGGTAAACAAAGAAAAGAAAGTAGAAACTTAAATGAGTATTCCATAAGATTTGGGAGAAACAATGAACAATAATCAAAAATATATATCTTGGGCTATCAACTGCCATATCAGCACTTGAGGCAAACTTTAATTGAATATTGATCCCTTTAGAGACTTTCCCCAGGTGTGAGCTTTAAGGAGAAAGAGAAAAATGTGCCCCCCTTGTTCTGTGTGAAGGAACAATAAGCTCGCTGTAGTCTTCATGTGTATAGGGAAGAAACAGAACAGTACATCACTTAAATGGTTCATGGAGATTCTTGTACACTGTTGATATTTATTGAAACAGTAACCCTATGCTAGCATATTATTCAGTAGATGGATTGACTGCAATCAGCATAAATATGCTTTTGATGATTACAGCTTTTTGGTATATGCACAACATAGGGAGAATTCCAATTCATCATTTGTGAGAGGGAATGAAAACAAATGAATAACATTTAATTTCTTTGTTGTCCTAGAAGCATATTCTTTAGCTTAACTTCTAGTGCAGTAACATTAGAGCTTAGAAAATGGGAAATACTTTGCACTGATTAGAAAGGAAGAAAAGGGCTATACTGCAGTTTCTAGAATCATGGAATCTCAGATTTATGAGACCTCAGAATGACTCAACACATGTATTTCTGAGCAGACATGCCTTCTGCCACATACCTGATAAGTTGGCCTCTACCCTCCACTGAAAGAGAACCTACTACCTGCTCTAAGGCAGCTCATATTTTAATTGGGAAGACAACATGCAAATAATTACATGTAAATAAGTTAAATACTGCAGTACCACTCAAATAGAAATGGGGCCCTTTAGGCTGCATATAGACTATGTTTTTAACACATCTGATATACAGTATAATTTGGAGATTATCTCATAGGGATTGCAGTAATATTTACGGAGCCCAAGAAGAGTTTCTTTCAGAAGACAGGATTTTGGCAATATTATAAGGAAGGCAAGTTTAAAAAAAAGAAAAAAATTCACAGAATTAGAAAATAATAATCATTATTTATTATTGTCCCTGTTATTATAACCAGCATTAATCCAATGCTAATCAAATGATGGATGAAAGGCAATATTTTATTGATATGTGACATCATAATTAGGTTTTTTAATTAATAAAAGCATGAGTAACTCAGTCTCAAATTTCACAATAGCAATAATGCACCACTGCTGAAAACTTGCTGTTTTTTCACATATATAAGAGCTGACAAAATATGAAGAAAATGTTTCTGCAATAGTATTAGAAGTAATTACACTCTGTAATAATTTTCAATTAATTTGGATCTTGTCAGGTGTGATATGTGCTTTTGTAAATCTATCTTGAGTATGGAAGTTACATGTTAGAGTCTGCCTATACTTTTGGTGTTTAGGAAGGAGTAATCTCTGGTTTGGGGGCTTGCTGAACTCTTTTCAGGGCTGCTTACCCACCTGGTATCCACCTGCTACCTAACTCTCATGTGTGGCTTAATGAAGCATGTACAGTAACCACACCCTGGTAAACCATCTTGGTAGAGTGACTAAACCAGTGTTGAGGTTAATCAAAAGGCCCATCTACCCCATGCATGTGAAGAGTTTCCCCTCGAGCAGGTCTGAACAACCTGATGCCTGTAAGGTATTTAAGTCCCTCAAGCTTCTTGTGTGTACAAAGAATCTCAGACAGCCCACAAAAATTGTAGAGGAAAACATTCTTTGTATGTAGAGGAAATCCTTTGGCTTGTTGCAAATGGTCCATGGGTAAGTCATGCATTCCCTAGAGGAATGGTTGTATAAGAACTTTTTATATCAACAGCCCTGGATACGCCCAATCAGTCATCCTGACTTGGTCTTTCCACTGGATTTCAATGACATAGGGAGAGTGAGACTGACAACTTTGTGTAATTATGCCTCAGTTAAATCCATTCCATGGGCAAGTCAAGAAATCATCCATAATGTAACTGGTCCTTCTTGAAAATGAAGGCTGAATAATAACACTTCTTATCAATATGGCAATAATACTTACCTCATAGCCACCAACTGACTGAGCACTTCCTGCTAAATGGTAGAAAACAATGAGATCACCTGCTGTGTCTCTGAAATCAGCTCCTTAAATTGCAGAAGAATAGTGAACAAAATGGATTTAGGATCTGAACACATATCTTCTAACTTTAAATTAATTGTTCTTTCCACTATCTTTTGATGTTTACCCATATTCGATAGCACAATTTATTGGACATGACAATATAGAAATGAATATATTTATATCAGAAGACAAGCAGGAATTTATTTTTTTAAAAGTTGATACTAATAATGAACAGTTATACTTTGAAGTACTTTTCTTTTGTTACAAATAAAAGACATGCCTGGAATTTTGATTGCCTGCCACTACAAAGGTCTGAAATAACTGAAGCTTATGTTATTTTAATAAATGGCAGAACAATTTGGGAAAATTTGTAGAAGAATAAATAAAACAAATAAAATTAAGCTTCATATTTTGTAATAATCATTTTAATTATCAGAAACCACCAGCAACAATTTTAATTAGTAGATAGGCAGAACAGGAGGCCGAACCCCAGATGATTATAAGGACTGAACTAGTAATGAAATCAAACAAGTACTAAAAATATATTAATAGCAGTACTTCTATGTTAAACCTTTCATTCCCAGGGCATGAAAACACTTCATAAACACTAATTAAAATGTAAAGACAGCAAAAAACATGTTTTATAGATTGAAATTTGAAGCATTTTACAAATATTGCAAAGCAAGTGAATACACAGGAATTGACACTTGTGAATTGCACTTCTATCCCTCCCAGTTAGCCATGTCAAGAACTGACAGTCACTCTCTTATAGCATTTGGTTGGATATTGTTTTGTTTTGTTTTTCCCTCACAGACTTTTCTAAATGAAAAAACAAAATTTCTTCCCAATCTAACCC
>JAQQSV010005406.1:0-14550 GCA_028646515.1 Pseudochirops corinnae | reverse complement strand
CTATTTTATCAATAAGTGAATGTGTTATATTTTATTGTATGTTTAAGAATTGTACGTTATAAAATTGTAATTAATTCTTATTTTTCTATAAATAACATAAAAAGGTAGATGGACTTATGTGGGAGTTGAACTCAAAGACATACATTAATTTTGGCAATGGCTCTGTGCTCTTCCCGGGGAGTACACAGCAACATTTGGAAAATTCTGGATTAAGGAGAGAACCTTCATTGTTCATAGTTCAGAGTCAAATAAACCTATAGTATTGATGAAGGAGGTGATTAAACAGTTTTGTCCTCAAACAGAATTGAAGTAAGGAATAGTAGCAGTGTCTGTCTGTGTTACTCAAACCAATCTGTGGCTAGACTTTGGTTATATTAGGAAAAGAAATGATCAGTTTTATGCCTTAGTGTTTTGTTACTCTTGGTTTCCTAGTAAAATTTGTTCTTGAACTTGACTCAAATGAACTTTGAAGAAAAAGGGACTTGTCTACAGCTATATCAGGTCAGAGAATGGGAACTAGGAAGGGATATGCTAGTACATGTTTTTATATATATATGTGTGTGTGTATGCATATGTATATATGTTTAACATGTTTATATATATTTACATATATGTTTAACAACTGGCTCTCTTTAAAAAAAAAAAGTACCCGCAACATATGTATAAGTCTGGGAGGGGCCCACATGTGCAGGACTAGGGGTGTAGGCCCCCAGCCATGCAGGGCCTCAGAGATATTTATAGTATCTGTTTAACAGAGTTGTTGGTTATAAATGAGAACTATATAAAGTGCTTTATGAATATTAATTATTATTACAATACTAATATGTGAGCATATGACATGTTACATATACTTCTATATAGTACAATTTATACATATACTATATATACTTACACATGGTATAATACATATGGTATAATGTATGTTATACTATATAATGCAATATATTATATGTAACTGATTGTTACATACTATAGAATAACTCCATATTAATATATTTTAATAATTATATATTATATGGGACAGCTAGGTGACATAAAAGAGTGCTGACTCTGGAGTCAGGAGGACCCGAGTTGAAATCTAGCTTCAGACGCTAGCCGTGTGACCCTGGGCAAGTCACTTAACTCTGTTTTGCCTCAGTTTCCTTATCTATAAAATGTGCTGGAGAAAGAAATGGCCAACTACTCCAGTATCTTTGCAAATCAAAACAAACCGAAATGGGATCATGAAGAGTTGGACACGACTAACTGATTGAACAGCAACAAAAAACATATAATATAATATGTAACATTATAATACTCATATATAGCATAATAATACAGCACTATATTATAGTAAAAATAATGATAATTACGGTTTTCATTGCTGTTGAATAAAGGTCAATAGCAGACAGGCCACAGGGAGACCTCTCAAGGAAATCTCTGGTAGAACAGCATAGGGATGTTTTGGCTAAAGCCGGAGTTAAGTTCAGTGTTATATGTCTGAGCCTCATCAGGAGCCTTGGAGAGAAGCTACAGCCATAGTGTGTGGACACATCTGATGGTCTCTGACTCGAGGAATGATCAGCAATCTCATGGAACACTGGGTCCCAAAGGGGTGGTTCTAGGGTAAGCAGGTAGCATAGTGGAGAGTGTGCTGGGCCTGGAGTCAGGGAGGCCCGAGTCCAAAAGCGGCCTCAGACACTGCCTTGATAGGTTAACAAGGTTAAGTGACTTGCCCAGGATCACACAGCTATTAGGGTCTGAGACCCAAAGAGTCAATTTCAAGTCTTGTCTCAGCCATTTAGTAGCTGTGGGTAAGTCATTCTACTTCTCTGAGACTCAGTTTCTTCAATTTATAAAGTGGGAGGAATAGTGGCAGCTGCCTCAAAGGGCTGTCTTTGCGGATCAAATGAAATGTGGATCAAATTTCAAGTCCTTTGTGAACTTCAAAATGCTATATAAATATTGGTTGTTTCTTATGGCTCAATAATACTCGACTATGTTTATATGCCATAATTTGTTTAGCTGTTGGTTAGACAGAGAAGCAGTGAAAGGCTTCTTTGAAGGCCATGAGAAATGGCAGGAATAGGAGTGGAGTGAACAGCACTTGCAATCAAGAATGGGCTCCATCACAGCCCTAAGAGTGTGATTTCTCTGGGGAGTGTCCCTTCTCCCAATTTCATGGGAATCTGTAGGAGATTGGACCCAATTGTGGTGGGGGATGGTGGATAAAGAGTCTCCTATGTGATTCTGCCTTTGGAGCTTGCTGCCTGTGTGACTTTGGGTGAGCTGCTTAGCCTCCCCAAGACTTCAGTTTACTTATCTATAAAACGAGGGGATTGTCCTACATGACCTTGGAGGTCTTGTCCAGCTCTACATCTATGATCCTATGATTTTCCTTTATGATCTACTTTGCTATCTAGTTAAAACAAAACGAGTTGCTATTTGGTTGCTTGACATACAGAATACATCGGATAGGGGCTCAAGCTCAATTTATATAATTACTCTAAAAACCTTATATTGAAACCTGGGATAGTGAGGGAATCCAGAGTCATGGGGCATGTGTGGTCTCTTTAGGGGGCCCATAGTTGAATGAATTTCTTCCAATTCCCATTATGCCCCTGGCAACCAGTGCCTGGGTCATACAGTCCAGTTTGAAGCTTTGGTAAATATAAAGGAGACACTGGGCAGAAGGTGAGGGACAGAGCTGACCTTTGTCTTGATTCCCTGCTGCTGTGACAAATGTTCCTATTCCTTTTATGTAGATATTATGAATGCCAGGAAGTTTTATTTTCCATGATATATAGGTATATTGATTTTGTAGTAAATCCATAAATAAATGAGCCACACCAAAAGCTGCAAGCCTTTAATGGAATGTAAAATAAAGGGATGTAATTCAATTCCAGGGAATTGTAATTTTCCAAATTTGTCTAGATTGAACAGATAATAATACTAGCAGTAATGGTTCACATTTACGTAGTATCTCATAGTTTTTACACAGTCTTTCATCTATGTTATCTATTTTGATTCCTGATACTATTCTTCTGAGGCAAGTAGGATCTCTTATTTTTTTTTCAACTGGGGTCTTTGAACCCAGGTGAGGTTAAATGAGTTGCTCAAATTCACCTGGATCTGAAATGGCAAAGCAGGTATTATAAGCCAAATCTTCTGTCTCCAAATCTAGAGTTCCTTCCCCAAGTCCTATGTACTTCTCACATTCTAATTTTCTCTTATTATTCTTTGCACTACGTGATAATGACTATGCATCTTGGTCTTTCTCAATTTCAGTAAAAGAAAGTGTACTTTTAAGAAAGAATGTCCATTTTTGCTTGAGAAAATCTGGTCACCATATTCATTTAATTGCAAGCTCCTCAAGAGTATATACTACATTTTATTCATTGTTGTGTTCCTAGAATCTATTGCAGTCCCTTGCACATGGTAAACACTTATCAAATGTGTGTTTAATAGAATTTGACTGGATTAGATTGGATTAATTAGTTCAATTTGATTCAGTTAAAAAAAGTATTTATTGAGATTCATTGAGTTCTGTGCTAAAAGTCTTAGGGATGCCCAAGAAGTATGTGTTAGGGCTCTTGCTTGAATTTAATTGTGGAGAAAAGATATGCATGAAACAATTAATTATTCAAATAAACACTGAGTGATTAGATGCTATCATATGAGTATAGATAATAGGGAGAGAAAAAGATATAAATGAGGACTAGAATATTGAGGAAATGATTCAGGGTGGTACTTAGGTTATGCCCTGAAGAATGGGTAGGATTTCAATAGCCAGACACCAGAGCCGGATGATAATCTGAAGCTAGAGGAACAAGAAACAGTTACATGGAATCTTACATATGTTTATGGTTTGTGGAATAGTGAGAGACGAGCCTTAACGGATACTATTTCTCACTTGTATTAATTGTCTTTTTTGGTTCTGCTCATGTCTTCAATTTTTCTACTAGGAATAGCTGGTAAAGATCCCCTTTCTTCCTATTTATTTTGAACTTTTCTTGGCTCTATCATTTCTGGAGTTATTGTCACTCCAGTCTCTTAATACAAGACATGGTATGGGTGAGACTGCAGGTAGGGTGAGTGGAGGTCTACAAGTAGCTACATTGAGACCTCGGGACTTGACCTGAAAACGTGTATCTAGTAAGCCTAGATCATACCTAATAGCTTCTTGGCTCTGTCTTCACCAGCAGTCTTGGTCTGGTACATGATTTCTTGGCAGAAATCATGGGGAAGCTGTTCTGGGGATCTGTTTGTCCACTCCTCGTATACCGAGATGGGGTAGCTAGGCTAGGTTCTTGGTGGAGGGGGCCGGGCTAGGCTACTCTCCCCACTCTGTCTTAAATGAGGTAGCTGAGCCTAGGCCCTGCTTCTTGCTATAGTTTCAATGAGTTGGAAGAATTGGGAAATTAGGTCTCCTGAATAAGACTCTCAGTAGGTAGGTAAACTGTTCTCTGTACCTCTTTGCCTCTCCTCATCCCTACCCTCAAACACCAGGACTATGGAGCTGAGATTTAGGCCCCCTAGTTACTAGTTAAGAATTGTAGCTTATATTGAAACCCTTTGTTGTCATAAATATTTTTTTTTATAATTGGACATTACCGTATTTTACTGGTTTTTCTCCTCCGTTTCATTTGGCTACTTCCCATTGTTCCCATTATGCTTAAAGCTTTCTATATTTCTCATGGGAGTGGGGCTGATCATAATCTTTGCATCGCTGTCTTTGCTAGAAGTCAAGATGACTGTTTGTGGTTGTTATTGCTCAACATTCTTCAAACGATCAAGCCCAATGATTTTGTCTCCAAAGGTTTCCTTTTTATAGTTTTATTGATGCCTATTTTAAAAAAATTTCCCAATATACTCCACTCCCACAGGGCCATGACTCGTCACAAAGCAAAACAGCTGAATAAATCCAACAGGCCCAGGAACCATGATTGTCAATGTGTGGGACATTTGCTTTCCCCCAATTCTCTTCCAAGAGGAGGAACATGAGTTTTATCATCTGATCTCGGTAACCAAAATGATCACTCAAACTGAACTAGATTACCTCTAAGCCTTAGCTTATGTGCCACCTCCTCCAGTTAGGCCTTTTCTGATTCCTTCTATCGTTAAGATCTCCTCTCCAAATCATTTTGTACTTATTTCATGTATATGCTGTATTTACTTCCTTGTGAATTTTGTGTTTCCCTCCAGAAGAATGTACGCTTCTTGAGACTGACTCTCTTACTTATATATGTATATTGCCAATACCTTCCACACAGGCTAACACATAGGAGTTTAGTGTTGCCTTTATTTTTATTATTGTGTCCATCATCTATCTTGTTTACCTCATTCTGCTGACTCTGCTCTGATTCAATTCCTACAAGTTCTTACTACTCTCTGAATTTCTTATATTTGTCATTTCTTGCAGTGTAGTAGCAATGCAATCCATTGTTATGCATATGCCACTCTTTATTCAGCCATTCCTCAGCTGGGGGGCACCAGCTTTGTTTCGAGATTTTAAAAATTACTATACAAATTGCTTCTATGAGCATTTTCGTATATATGGAACCTTTCTTTCTTCTTCGTTTCTTTGGAGGTATATGCCCAACAGTGGTATTGCTGGATTAAGTGGTATGTACAGATGAGTGACTTTTCTTGAATAATTCCAAATTGTTTCCTAGAAGGGTTGGACCAATTTATAGCCGCACTAACCGTGTATTAGCGTGCCTGTCTTTCTACCAACCTTCTAATATTGATCGTTTCTGTCTTTGATCACTTTTGCCACTTTGATGGATGTAAGGTGAGGCATCAGAGTTGCTTTAATTTACTTTATTAATTGTAAGTTGGAATATTTTTATATAGTCGTTAGTTTATATTACTTCTTTTGAAGACTGATTGCTTGTATCCTTTGGCAATCTTCTCCAATTATTTCTCCTATTTGTTTGTTTGACAAAAACATGCTTCCTCTCCATAGTTGAGATGAGTATTTTATTCAACCCCACCCCCAGCTTTTAAGATGATAAATAAATATTGAGATTGTTGACTCAAAGCTTATTGTGGTATATGGTATAAGGCCTATGTCCAAACCCATTTTTTACTAGCAATTTTTATTGAACTGTGATTCCACTCCCCAGAACTTTTTTTAAGTGTGGGTTTGTCACACAGTAATATTTTAATATCATTGGGTTCTATTTCTGGGTCCTCTAATTTGCTTTTTTTAGGAGAATATTCATTTTTATTCTTGTTGCTTTATCATACCTTTTGATACCTGTAGTCCCTCTTGGTTGGTTTCCTTTTCCATAATTCTTGCTATTCCTTTCCATTTATTTTTCCATGTGAATTTCATCACGACTACCTGAAATCACCTTTTGGTATTGTGGTTGTTTTCCATTAACTCTGTAAGTTAGCTTGGCAAGTGTTGGTATTGTTCCTATTTGTTTGATCTAACCAGGAATAAGGGACATTTCTCCATTTGCTTAGTTCTTTCTTCAGTTCTGCCACAATCATTTTGAAGTTGTCTTTGTTTAGATTTCTTACAGCTATTACATCAAATAAATTAAGTGTCTAGAGACATTTAGCAAGTTTTCTCATTTCTCTTTCTAGTAACTTTCCCATTTTCAGTAGTAGTAATGCAGCTGACTTTTGTGGCTTTGTTTCCCTATTTATAAAAAGTAAAATATGTTATCTCAGTTTTATTGGTTAATTTTCTAAGTGTACAATCATGTCACTTGCAAATAAGAATATTTTAATTTTTTCATTAACAATGATTAATCCTTTTATTTTTCCCCCATGCCCTACGGCTATTGCTAACACTTCTGAAATTATGTTTAGTAGGAGTGGACATTCTTATTTAATGCCTGTTTTTCACGAAGTTATTCCTAGTGAGCACTAAGATATTTCCATTAAAAATAATCCTATTACATATAATATTAGTCTACAGTTTCAAATATATACTTTTAAGAAATCATATTCCAGAAAAATCCTTCTATTCCTTGTATAACCTATGTCCTGAAAAACCCCCCAGCTCTAGATTTGAGCAGACTGGGGTTAGTTATTGTACTTTTTAAAAGTCATTCTTTGATTTCTGTCCCCACCCAGGGTTTCCCCTAGAACTACAGAATCTGACCTATTTTGCTCCTATCCATTCTCCTATGGGGACATCAGAATATAGCTTATGTCTGTCTCCTTGCAGATTTGGGTGAAAGAGCTTTCAGTTCTTGTACAAGCATTCAGGCTAACAATATATACTGGATACAAGATAATCATTATTTTACCAGACAGGAAAAATGTTAAAAGGAAAAAAAAAAAAGATTCAGAGGAATCCATAAACAGTTGAGGACAGCTCTTCTTTTTCCAGGGAGTTCAATTTTCTCACAAGAGCTCCATCACCACCCTGTGATTGCTTCTCCTCAGGAATAAGTTATGCGTTTGGTGTGCCCAGAAAAGTTGTCTCTTTCCTAATTAACGAAAACCATCAGAATGACTCAGTAGTAGGAGAGTAAGATCCAGGTTTACTTCTCCACATTGGGATTTTATCCTTTACTGTGTTTGCAGTTGCATAAGCACATGATTGTTCTTCTGGTGAGAAAATACTATCCAAGAAATCCTCTTTCCCTTCAGGATAAACTATTCAGGAACCATTCCACCATTGTCACCAGTTGCTTTTGTCTCCCAGGGCCGTGTGGTTCCCCCAACTACTGGATTCCTGTGATTTTCCCCTTGTGAACTTCTGGGAGTTTCTACCACTGTCTTTTTTTGGGTACCATTTTTGGTTGGCTGGGAGAACTGCTTGGATAAGCAAATTCTTCTTCATTAGAACTCTGAATTTTCTCTGATCTTTTATTTCTTCTCTTTGTTCTCAGCTCTCTTTCAATATGTCTGACTTCTGACAGATCTGTGAGCTTCAGGCCTGTTTCAGATAATTTCACATAATTCTTGTTCATTCCACCTTATAGTGTCCATGAGGAGTGTAAGCAAAAAGATCACAAGAAGATAATTTCAGGTTATGCTCCATCATTTAATGCAGAGTTATTTTTTAATCCAATCTGCCAATTTTATTATCTTATTGGATTATTTAATCTACTCACATTTGAAATTAGGAGAGTTAGGTTATATTTTCCCCCATTTGTCTCTTTTTTTTAAAAAAAATGAGGATTTTCCCCTCCCTTTCCTCTGTAAATAAGTTACTATTATCTCTTTAGCTGCCCCTTTTAAAAAATTCAGATTTTTCCCCTACCCTTCCTCTGGAAACATCATACCATGTCTTTTTAGTTTTTTTTTTATTAGAATTTCTTCTCTTCTTTAGTATTTACTATACTGTGTCTCTTTAGTTATTTTTTAAAATGAAGATTCCCCTCCCTCCCCTCTATAAACACTGTACTATGTCTCTTCAGTTGTTTTAGCTTAACCTATTTTAAGGCAACCCATTCCCAATGGATTTCTTCCCCTCTCCCTCTCTCTCCTATGTTATTTGTTTCCTAGTTTTGGAGTTTTGCTTATTAGTTTTTTTCTTGATTCTATCTAGTTTAATTCTTCCCCTCTTTTCCCCTTCTCAATTAAATATTGAAGTAAAATTCCCTTTCCTTCTCTTCCCTTTTGACATGTTTTGTTAGTTTTTTAAATTGAATTTTCTGTACCTTTTTCTAAAAAGGATTTCTTCATTCTCTTCATTATTTATCTTCCCTTTTTGTCTAGTCTTGAGTTTTATCTATTTTTAACATTTGTGGCCTTTATACTTATTTAGGCTTTCTTTAGTCCCTGTATTTCTCATGGAATCAGAGTTCTAAGACACTTATTTGGGTTCCTTCTTCTAAACACTTCCTATGTTATTACCCAATAGATCTTGCCCCGCAGCCCTTCTATTTTGCAATTTCCTCTTAGAAATACAAATTGCTGTAGATGATACAGAGGAAATTGCCCCACGATAGGAATTTTCCTATAATTGTGATTATATGATTCATTTTTTTTTTTTTACCTGTATTCACACCACGGTAATTTTTTTCCCTTTTTGTCTTTTTCCTCCTTTGTTTCCTCCCTGGATTCATGCCCTCCCACTCTTCTGGGTATCATTGGTCCTAAATGTATTGATTCCTCTTCTACTGAAGCAGTGGGTCTCTCTAAGCACCAAATCCCTGAAAATTGTACCCATTGTAAGGTCCCAAACTCCCTTTATAAAATATTTCTCTTCTCCAATGGGAATATTCATCAAAGGTACCCAATCCTAGTGCTAGATTTATCTTTCTTTTCCTCTTTTCAATCTTTCCCTTTGCCTTCTCTCCCATTCTCCTTTAGACTCTTTTCTTCCTGAGACTACAGGAGTTAATTTTCCTTTTATTATTAGCCTTTGACTTGATTAGGGTATGTCAGATATTTCCCTCTATTTTCTTCCTCACATCCTCCCTTTTATGTGCTCTCCCATTCTGTAATTTAGTCAAGATATTGTTTCACCTGAAGATGAGGTGTGGTGAGATTAGTCCAAGATGTTTCAGACCTCTTTCTCCGTCCTTATTTCTATTTCAGTTCTGCTTTCACCCTATCCCCTTGTGTTCCTTTAAAAAGAAATCTGTCAACAGTCTCTCCCTTGTTGTTTTATTGCTGTTGTCCTTGGTTACTGTATTTATTTGTATTTCTGTTATCTGGTATATTTGAGAGTGAAATAACTTCTTAAAGGCTGGTTTCCTTTTGAGAAATGTTTTGAATCTCTTTTATCATTAATAATTAGGTTTAGATTTACAGGGTAGGTCACCTTGGGTAATATCTTGAACTCTTTTGCTCTGTGAAACACATTATTCCATTTCCTCCTGTGATATCTGGTGGGTGTAGAATAATCTTGTGTTATTCAGATTTCCTTTCCTTTAATTTAAAGATCTTTCTCTCAGTTGTTTGTCAGTGGAACTGTTAATTTTAACCATTGTGGGTTTTGGAGTTTGAAGTATTGTGGGTTGTTTTTTTTTTTTTTTCTGGAGATGATCTATGGATTCTTTGACTAGGAAGGAAAAAGGATGGAAATATTCATTTATTAAGCGCCTACTATGTGCCAGATACTGTGCTAAGCATTTTATAAATGTTATCTCATTTGATCCTCACAACAATCCTTGAAGGTAAGTACTATCATTATTCCCATTTTCTATTTGAAGAAACGGAGGTAAATAAGTTAAATAACTTACCCAGGGCCATATAGCTAGTGAGGCCAGGTCTTTCTTCCTTCCTCCAGGCCTAGCTCTCTGTTTCTTGCATTATGGTGTTCATGTGCTTTTACTTGTCACATTCTTCTGGGGAAACCGACAATCCTTAAGTTGTCTCTGTACATCCCATCTTCAAAATCAGTATGTTTTGCTTGTTTGGGAATTGTGCTTTTTTAAATGGCATTTTTGCTTTTTGCTTCCATATTGTCCTTTTCCTCCATGTATTTCTATTACCAATTAATTGTCCTCTCTTTCGTTTCTTTGGTGAGACTTGTGACATGGATTTAAGTTTTTCAATTCTGCTGAGCATTTCTACTGTCCAAGCCATAAATTCTATTTTCACAATTTGATTTTTCTTTTGAACTCCTCAGGAACAGACTGCTATATTTCCATATTCTCTTGGGAATCCACAGAATCCTCTGCCTCATCAGGTGTTGATTTATTTTCCTTTGTCTTGAAATATTTATTCATAAATATGTTTTGCATGATTTCACATATATAATTGGTATGTTGCTTGCTTTCTCAGTGTGTAGGAGAAAGGAAGGAGAAAATTCATAAAAAATAAATAATAAATAAAAACTAAAAACAAGATAAAAAATTGCAGATAATAATTTTTAATATAAAAAGAAATATTTATTCATTAGTGCCTGGAGTCTTTTACTTGATTTGGAGACCATATTCCTTTTTGTAATATATTTCCTGTTGATTTATCTGCTTCTGCTCAAGATCATTAATTGAGTTTTCCTCTTCCTGAGATCTTTGGCAATTTCAGTCTTTTTACCTTATTTTCCCCTATTACTCACTTTCTGACTGCTCACATTTGTTAGCAGTTTCCCTGGAGGTTGGATCTCAAAATTGTCTCAGCCTCCTCTCATACTGGGCAATTCATAGTTGATTAGTCTTAGTTTCTATGCTAAGTGATTTCTGAGGGTACAGAACTAGTCCCAGATGGATGCTTGATTTTTTTTTTTTGCTTTTTGGAGGGGGGACGGTAGGGCAATTGGAGTTAAGTGACTTGCCCAAGGTCACATGGCTAGTTTTGTATTAAGTGTCTGAGGTCACATTTGAACTCAGGTCCTCCTGACTCCAGGGCTGGTACTCTATTCACTGCACCACCTAGCCACCTGATGCTTGACTCTTTCCCTCAGGTTTAGTGGAGTTCCATACACTCACACGTGTGTCTTATCCCCATCCCCTTTATCACCCACTTTTCTGGTGGAGTTCTATTGTGACACAGTGGTGACTTACTGCTATCTCAGCCTGAGCAAGCTTCTGCCTTCAGATTTCTGAGACAATGGAGGGGGTAGGGGTGGAGATGAGATTTGCTGTAAGCCTATCAGTCAGCTTGTTTAGTCCTGCTGCCTGAACATGGTGGGAGATGGGGGAGGGGATGCTTAGTGAGTGTATTTAGGTTTAGGCATTATTAGCTTTCTGTTTTTAGTTCATTTTTTTTTTTTTTTTTTTTGCCTCATTTGGATTTTTGATGTCATACACCATGGAAACAGCTGAAGTTGCTTTATGTCTAGTGCAAATTCCTATTTTGGAGAGGTTTGAGAAGTCATGAGGATCAGGGAAAATGTCTAATCCTCTATGTTGTTGGTCATATGCCCTGAACAAGATATTCCAACGTTAGGTGCAGATAATGAAAGTAAGAGATTCTATAGAACTGAAAAGACTCTGCAAATTAAATCAATGTATACCTTAATACTTACTGACTTCAATGCAAATGTGGGTACATAAAAACTGACAAAAACATGTGGGAAAATGTGATTTTAATTTAAGAAATGAAAGAAACCAAAGTCTTGTAGACCAATAAGTCTTGGGCTGTTCTATCTTCAAGGCTTTCTTCAAGGACAGAGTCAGAATGCACATGGACAGCAAGATACATCACCACAAACATTTAATAATTGCTAAAATCAGCCAATTAGCATTTATTAAGCCACTACTTATGTGTCAGGCACCATTAAATAAAGGCAAAAAAATACTCCCTGTTCTCAAGTCTTATGGGGGACACAGCCTGCAAACACTATGTACAAACAAAATGTGTACCAGAATATTCACAGATATAAGGATACAAGATACATGCAGGATAAATCTCAGAGGGAAGACATTAAGATTAAGGAGGACTGGGGGAGACTTCTTGCAGAAGATAAGACTTCAGCTGAGATTTGAAGGAAACCAGGGAAAGTAGGAGGAAGAGATGAGGAGGGAGAGAGTTCCAGGCATGGACGACAGCCAATGAAAATGTAGTCAGGAGATGGAGTGTCTGTGCAAGGAACTGCTGCTTCCTGCCAGTGGTCAGTGCCATTGGATTACAGAGTACATAAGGGTTAGATATAAGGAGTAGGAAGATTGGAAAGGTAGGAAGGGAATGGTTTATGGAGGACTTCGAAGACCAAATAGAAGATTTTATATTTTGATCCTGGAGCCACTGGAATTTGCTGAATGGGGATTGGGGGTGTGTGATATGATTGAGATCTGCATTTCAGGAAGATCAGTTTGACAACTGAGCAGAGGATGGATTGGAGCTGGGAGAGACCTAAGTCAGGGAGACCAACCAGCTGGCTTATTGCAATAGTCCAGACAGCAAAGAGCTTGGAAGTCATGTGGGAGTTATTTCTAAATTAGCTGTCAGCACATATTTGGAACATCAACTAGTTAAAGTAAATGTCAGAATCAATACTGGTTTTTTAAAGGATAAAGATGAGTGGAAGACATTATATGCAAAAATTATAATTCTGATAAAAATCTGTTTAAATGAGATTTTGTCTGAAAAATTGGAAATGCATAAAAGTAGACGCCGAGTTTATATATTAATATTTCTTCCACATGTTTAACCGATATAGAATAATTATCAGAATGGGGAGGTAAAAAAAAAAAAGCCCCAAATTCACCCGTAAAGAGAGGGGTCCTGATGTCTTCCCCTTTCTTGATATGAATGATTTCATCTTTAAACTAGCCTTCATTTCAGGGGGCTTGGGTTTTTCCTCCATCCAAAAGGCCTATAAAATCAACTACAAAGGAGAAGTAAAGTTGTTCTCTTCCTTACCCTTTAGCCAATGACAGATAAGCAGATTAGCTAGTGTTTCTTCTTTCTTCTTGAAAATAATTAACTGCTCTGTCCTGTTTCCAAGGTCAACTGACGACAGATTGTGATATGGACTATCTTTAATTTTTCTTTTCATCCTTTAATATATGTGCTGCTAAGAAATGGCTTATAATTAACGCCTCCATGGCTGACAGATGAAATGCTATCAATCAGATGGTTTTTTCCCCATTGTGACTTATAATATCCATACAGATTTTTATTGACTTGTACCCTGAAATTCTGAGCTAAAGGGTTTTTCTATGACAGCTACCTCAGCCAGCAAACACTAGATATTCTTGTCAAGTAGAGGAACATAAGAGTCCTACAGTACAAACTTATTTGTAAAACCTTACAGATGAGGATGCTAGAAGGGTATAAGCATTCTAATGATATTGTTAAATAGCAAAACACTAGAGGGGAAAATAAGGCAATGGAAATATCATCATGAGATTCAGCTAAATAACATTTTCTCAAGAGCATTTATTGAAGCTGGAAGCTGGATAACAAATAGGCATAAAATGGTACAGATTTGAAGGTACTTCTACATGTGTCTGTTCTCATCAATGATGACAATGCAACCAAAGCATTTGTGCCATATAAGGAGGTAGAAATGACACTTAAGGGGTGGCAAATGACTTAGCCAAATTCTCCACTCAAGGCTATAGTAGGGGTAACATTATTTCTAAGGTGTGTGTGTGTGTGTGTGTATACACACACACACATGCACACATACATATATACACATATGTATATATATGTATGCACATATATATATATACATATATATATATTATAGCTAAAACAAGGGAAGACACAAAAAGAAAGGAAAAGAAAATCATGGGCAGTATCATTACCCAAAAAGTTTATTGAGAACACATGAACATCTTTAAATACATATTTTAAAGGCATTTTAAATTTCTAGTTCAACTCAGAATTCTTCCATAGTATTGTATCATATCTTAGAAATCTAGCCTTCTCAAGAATCTGTACTGATATTTAATCATATCCATCCTACTTTCTAAAGGTCACTCTTTAATCCATGCTTATTCTGGGAGAAAACATGGAATAGCACATGTGGCCAAGGATGCTAACCTGTGTGACCCAGAGACCAAATGGCATGGCTGGGAATCATCAAGGGGTCAATAATCTTTTTTTTTAATACTTTTGTTTATTTTAGTTTACATCATTCATTTCCACGAGATTTTGAGTTACAAATTTTCTCCCCATCTTTCCCCTACCCACCACCCTAAAACAGCCATCCCATTGTATAACCCCTCCCCCAATCTATTCTCTCCTATGTCCTCC
>JAQQSV010005405.1:0-14550 GCA_028646515.1 Pseudochirops corinnae | reverse complement strand
GGGTGGAGAGTGGATGGGGGGGCAGGATAGGAAGAAGGGACATGTAATCAGATTCTCAGTGTGGTCACTATGGAGAGGTTCTGCGTAATTTCACATGTTCAGCCTGTATTTGATTGCTTGTCCTTCCAGTTGGGGTGGGTGACGAAGGAGGAAGAGAAAGAATCTAGAATCTAAAGTTCCATAATCACATGTTATAAATATATAGATAGATAGATAGATAGATAGATAGATAGATAGATGCAATTGTTATTATTATTATTATTGACTACATCCAACTGGAACTTGAGATACACAGGCACTGTGGTTGGGAGATCCATCCTGCCCTACTGAAAAGTGACATAGGAGAGAATTGACTGGGGGAGGGGGGACACACTGGGATGGCTGTTTTGGGGTGGTGGGTAGGGGAAAGAAGGGGAGAAAATATGTAACTAAAAATCTTGTGGAAATGAATGATGTAAGCTAAAATAAAATTTAAAAAAAAAAGGAATGTAGCTTGTCCCCCAACAATATCTTTAATATTTGTCAAGGCTATATCTTTCATATTGCCACCACCTTATTTCAGGTCTCTTATCAGGGCTAACCTCCCAAGATTTTTCTCTTTGGCTACAGTGTCTCTCCTCAATAATCTACCTATAACACAACTACAAAATCCATCTTTCTTTTCATATTATACAATGTTATATTAGTCAAAAACCTTTGATAGCTCCTTTTTAATCATAGCATAAAATACAAATGCCTTAGCTTATCATGTGAAATTTACCACAATCCATATCAGACATACCTGTGCAAAATGATTTCACTTTTATCACCCTTAAATTCAAGCAATAAATTCAAGCAATTAAATGTCTGTTCTATACCAAGTCCTGCCAAAATTGACTAATAGGTACTTTCCAATTTTATCTTGTTTTCTGATGCTTTTGTCCCACTCACATACCTGAAATGTTCTCCTGATTTCACTCCTATTGAAAAACTTCTCTTTTCTTTAAGTTCTGACGCAGAAGATGATATCTTTAGGGAAACTTCTTTATCTTCCTTTTTGAAAGTGATGCCTCCCCAGCACTTGTATTTATCCCATCAATCTTTGATCCATTCTACTTTTATCTTATTGTTTCAGTTCTGAAGTAAAATTTAACCTCCTCAAGGACAATGTCCATTGTTCTTGTCTTTGCATTCTCAACATATAGCACCACCATACTTTGCATATAGCAGGCAGATTAGCAAATATTTATTGAGCTGAACTGAATTAAATTTGGACAGGGACTGGGACTTAATCCCCAATCAGAGTTCTCAAAAGCCCATCCTAAAATGTCAATATGATGCCATGAATTCAATGAATTCATAGCCTGAAGTCAATGATTAGTTTATCTCATTAGAGAAAAGTAAAATGAAGCCATAGGTAGATGGATCAGGGAAATATTGGTAAGGGAAAAAAAAAAACATTCCCTGAAGTAGAGTGGTAAAGCTAAGGATATTAAGCAACAGAGTGAAAATAAATACCAGGTAGAAAAAAAAATAAGCAATGAAAAAGTTTCAAGGAGAAATAATCTAATATGATGTATTAGTGAAGGTCATAATATAAATCTAAAACTAATCAACAGACATTTAATCAAACCCTTTGCTTATTTTAATTCAATTCAATTACAAAGCATTTTTCTCCATTTCATCTCCCTCATTCAGAAGAAAAGTAAACAAAAATAAATAAAAAGAACATTGTAATGAATATGGATAATTAGGTAAAATGTGCCGAAAGATAAATATTTCATAGTGCATCTAAAGTCTATTACCTTTCTGCCTTGGGATGACTAACATTATTTCTTATAATTTTAAAGATTAATAGTTGATCATTAAGTTGATCAAAGTTCTTAAGTCTTTAAGAATTTATTTATATAATATTTTTGTTTTTCTGTTATTTGTTTTATTTTTTGGTTCTGCTTGCTATTTTCTGCATCAATTCATGCAGATATTTGCAAGTTTCTCTGAAACTGTCTCCTTCATCATTTCTTGTGGCACAACAGAGTTCCATCACCTTCCTATTTTATAATTTGTTCATCCATTCTCCAACTGATGTTTATTCTTCTTACTTTTCAATTCTGTATCTCTACAAAATAATCAACTCATTTTCCAAGGGAAAATTCCTATGGAAGTTAAACGACTCACTCAAAGATTAGAGGTGAGATTTAAACCCAGGCTATATATCTTCCAGCCAAATATACTTTACAATTTCTCATTTAAATGATATAAAATGTGTAATAGCAAAGAATAAAATCCTGAACTAAAATAATTTATAGAGATTTTTATTGGAATAAAAAGATGGAATAGAAAATCCCAGAAGTTGCCTGAACTCTCATCAATTTCCTTCAGAAACAATGTTAAATCAAGCCTCTAAAGAGATTCTGGAGCAACAGAATCTACAATAAGTGAAAGTGAAATAATTTCACTGTTTAAGATACTAAGAAGGACTTTAGGAAAGGTTTGTCTCATATGCATAAAAGGGATTTATCAACAATGCAGTATTCATATTGCCTACAGTAACTATAAATATGTGGATATGGTTATTAATCACAAAATTTAATAGGCTCTCTACATGAGAAATATAGTTAAAACATTTATTAAAATACCAGAAAATTGAGTCCCAAAACCAGAATGTCAAAGTCATCAGAGTAGTTATGAAGTTGGCACATGTAGTTAAACACCCACATTCTCAAGCCTTAGAAACAGCAAAGGCTACCTCAGGCAAAGATGCTTCTCTCTTCAATCACAGAAACTGCTCAGCATCCATGCAGCTTGCTTCCATCAGCTCCAGCCCCCTGCAGTTCCTGTCCCTGGCAGTCCTCAGCAGAGGTCCTTAGCAGAGATTCTTGCTGGCTCAAAAAAAAAAAAAAGGAGTTCATGCCACAGCCTCTGCTGCTGCCACTGTTTCCAGTCATCACTGATGGACTCTAGTGTGGCTCAGGCTTTCCTTTGCTCCACCCCTTCCTGCTATGTCAGCAAGTTCATGGGGCATGGAAGATCTTCAAATCCCATTATCATTACAGGGGAGTACAGTGAAACATAGACAGTGTATGGAGAAGCCAACAGGTAGCAATTAGCCCCAGCATAGATCAACATACCAGGCTCAGCAATTATGGCTCAGCAGGCCAGTAGCAAATCAGGCCAGCTGTAAGGCCTTCAGCTCCAGCTCATCTGGTAAACTCCTAGTCCCAGAACACCAGCACAATAAGCCTAACTAGTTTGAGCCACCTGAGTAAAAGGGGCAAGCTGCTAGCATCTGAGGCTGGACACAGAAATCCAGTGACTAGGCCCCTGGCCCCCAGCTAAAGAAAGTTGGGGAAGTGTTCCCTGTGTCATAGAAAGTGAGCTCAACTGTAAAAGTCACAAATCAGGCTAAAATATGAGGTAAAAATACAGAAAAGAACCTGGAAAATAAAAAGCTACTATGGTGACAGGGAAGATAAACACACAAATTCAGAAGAGGACATAAATGTAAAACTTCCTACATGTGAAGCCTTGGAAATGAATGTGAATTGGTCTCAAGCCCCAAAATCTTTCCTGGAAGAGCTTGAAAAGGATTTTAAAAGTTAAAAATGGAAAGGTAGGAGAAAATTGGAAAATAAATGAGAATTATGCAGGAAAGGGTCAAGAACTTGGAAAAAGATGGACAAAAATTGATGGAAGAAAGCAATTCTTTAAAAATACAATTGTAGAAGGGCAGAGCAAAGATGGTGGAGTAAAAGCAAGAACTCATCTGAACTCTGCCATGAATTCCTTCAGTAACAGCTATAAAGTGAATCTGAATGGTTTTTAGCGTGGCTGAATTCATTGTAAGACAAAGTGTGACCAATTTCCAACCCAGGAAATTGTGGAAGGTTAGGATTTGTAGCTCAGATCATAGAGTGTGTTGGTTGTGCCAGCACAGACACAAACATAACAGAGATGGAGAGATCCAAGCAAATTGACTCACCTACTGCAGGTGTGATTCTCAAACCTCTTACCTCAGGACAGGGGTCTGTAGGAACTGGGTAAGAGATAAGTGCAGGGCCTGCAGCAGTGGCAGCAACTACGCCTAGGCTACCAGCCCATAGCCTGGAAGTTTAAAAATCACCTACCTGAACTTCCAGGAGCTAAGATGACAGAGTAAACCATACTTGCTTTCATCTCCCTTTCTGATCCTGAAAAATCCAGATAATATTGCCCCAGTATAAAATCCCAAAATAGTGAAACCAGGTGGAGCCATGGGAGTCCTAGAAGAAGGCTGTGGCTGAGGCTGTGCTGAGGCTAAAGTGCAGGAGAGAAGGTATACCAACAAATTCTATTTCAGCTGACCAGAGAGAGGTCTTGAAACCTGGAGGTGGCGGGGGGGAAGTAGAGAGAACAAGTGCTGACACTGGAACCCTAGGTGTGCCTTCACATAACCAGGGGAATCTGCAGACACAAGCATGGACATAGCCCCCAGCCACTGAGCCTGCCTGAGCTCTAGTCCACGGGCATGGAGATGGAATCCTGAAGCTAGCAGATTCCCCCCTCCCAACCTCACACTGTGAGCTTCAGTGTAACACCATGGAAATACATAAAAACCCAGCCTTGGCCTCAGTCTAGGCATTCAAAGACCACAGCATGCAAAGTCAAGAACAAGGGACCTAACATCCAGTATAAGAAGCTAGGGTCAGAGTCCTCTGTACCCCAGAAGCAGAGATGCTTTTTAAAAGATGGGAGATAGGCAATCAAAATGGGTAAAAAGTAACATGTACAAAAAGAATTTAGAATCCTATTATGGTGAGTAAGAAGAATAAAATTCAGAATAGGACAGCAGTGACCCTTTACCCACATCTGAAACTTCAAAGAGGAATATCAACTGATCTCAAGCCCAACAAGAATTCTTGGAAGAGCCCAAGAAGGATTTTAAAAGCTAAATTAGGGATGTAAAAGATAAATTGATAATTAGATAAAAATATAATGCACAAATTGGGAAAAATTTTCACTGAAGAAACAGATCCTTTTTTAAGTCTTTTAAATTTTTTTTTGCTTTTTATTTTTTAAATTTATTTTTAGTTTTCAACATTCATTTCCACAAGATTTTGAGCTACAAATTTTTTCCCCATCTTTCCCCTACCCACCACCCAAGATAGCAAGCCTACTGAATACTCCTTCCCTCAATCTGTTCCCTCTTCTATACTCCCCCTCTAATTTTCTAGTAGGGTAAGATGGATTTCTATACCCATTGCCTGTATATATCATTTCCCAGTTGCACATAAAAACTTTTCTTTTAAGTGTTTGATTTCCAGATTCTTTCACTTCTTACCTCCTCATCCACCCTCACTAGGAAGATAATCAAATCAATATAGGTTGCACATGTATAGTTATGCAAAATATTTCCATAGTACTTATATTATGAAAGACTAACTATATTTCCCTCCATCCTTTTCCATCCCCCAATTATTTTATTTTCTACTTTAACCTTATCACTTTTCAAAAGTGTGTGCTTCTAATGACCCTCTCCACCAATCTGTATCCCTTTTATCATAACCAGGGAGATAGTAGTCAAAAGGAAAACTCATAAGAAGAAGAAGAGAAAAAGGAGAAATAAAAGCATAAACAGGTGAGGGAATAGGGTAGAGAGAAAGACAACAGATAGTAATCATAATGGTGAATGTGAATGGGATGAACTCTCCCATAAAATGGAGGCAGATAGGAGAATGGAATAAAAAGAAAAATCCTACAATATGCCGTTGACAAGAAACTCATTTGAAACAGCAATACACACAGGATAAAGGTAAAGGGCCAGAGTAAAATATATTATGCTTCAGTTAAAGTAACAACAACAAAAAAAGCATGAGTAGCAATCCTTATCTCAAACAAATCAAAAACAAAAATAGATCTAATTAAAAGAAATAAGAAAAGAAATTATATCCTATTAAAATGCACAATGAAACAATGTCATTACTAAACATATATGCACCAAGTGGTACAGCATCCAAATTCTTAGAGGAGAAGTTAAGGGAGTTAGCAGAAGAAACTGATAGCAAACTATACTAGTAGAGGACCTCAACCTCCCCCTATGTGAACTTGATAAATCTAACCTCAGAATAAAGAAGAAAGAATTAAGAAGGTGAACAGAATTTTAGAGAAGGTAGATAGGAGAGATCTCTGGAGAAAATCAAATGGGGATTAAAAGTAATATACCTTTTTCTCAATGGTACATGACACATACATAACAATTGACCATGTACTAGGGCATAAAAACCTCACAATTCAGTAATGAATTGCAGAAATATACAATGCATCCTTTTCAGATTATGGTACACTAAAAATTATATGCAATAAAGGGTCATGGAAAGACAGACTAAAACCTAATTGGAAACTAAGTAATCTAATCCTAAAGAATGAGTGGGTCAAATAAGAAATTATATAAACAATCAGTAACTTGATTCAAGAGAATGACAATTATGAGACAACATACCAAAACTTGTGGGATGCAGGAAAGGAAGTTTTTAAGGGAAGTTTTTATCCCTGAATACATACAAGAATAAATTAGGGAACATAGAGGTAAATGAATTGTGCATGCAATTGAAAAAGCTAGGAAAAGAACAAATTGAAAATCCCCAATTAAATAGTAAATTAGAAATAATGAAAACCAAAGGAGACATTAATATAACCAGATGTAGAAATAATCAATAACTTCATTAAAGAGAATTAAAATAATGAGACAATCTAACAAAACCTATGGGGTGCAGCAAAATCAGTTCTTAGAAGAAGTTTTATATCTGTGAATGATTACCTGCAAAAATAGAGGGGAACAAAAGATCTATGAATTCGGCATGTAACTGAAAAACTTAGAAAAACAACAAATGGAAAATCTTTATTTAAATACTAAATTAGAAATTTTGAAAACCAAAAGAGAGATTAATAAAACTGAAATTAAGAAAGCTATTTAATTAATAAATATAACAAAGAGCTGGTTTTATTAAAAATTAATAAAATTGAGAAACATTTAGTCTGTAAGATAAAAAAAAAAAGAAAGAAGAAAACTAAATTACCAGTATCAAAAATGAAAAGGGTGAATCTTCCTCCAATGAAGAGGAAACTAAAACAATAATTGGGAATTATTTTTGCTCAATTATATGCCCATAAATTTCACAATCTTAATAAAATGGATGAATATTTTCAAAAATATAAGTTGCCCAGGTTAACTGAAGAGGAAGTAAAATACTTAAATAAACCAATCTTATAAAAAGAAATTGAACAAACCATTAATGATATCCTTAGGAAAAAATCTTCAAAGCCAGATGAATTTACAAATTAATTCTATAAAACATTTAAAGAACAATTAATTCCAATACTTTATAGACTGTTTGGGAAAATTGGAGAAGAAAGAGTCCTTCGAAATTTTTATTATAAGGCAAATATGGCACTGATATCTACATGTGGAAGAGAAAACAGAGAAAGAAAATTATAGATAAATTTCCTTCAAGAATATAAATGCAAGACTTTTAAATAAAATATTAACAAAAAGACTACGACAATTTATCATGAGAAAAATATACTTTGATCAGGTTGGATTCATTCCAGGAATGCAAGATTGTTTTAATATTAGGAAAACTATCAGGATAATCAATCACATTAACAACAAAACTAGTAGAAAGCAAATGATTATCTCAAGATATACCGAAAAAGCTTTTGACAAAATACAACAGCAATTCCTGTTAAAAACACTAGGAAGCATAGGAGTAGAGTCTTCCTTAAAATAATAAGTAGCATCTATCTAAAACCATCAGAAAATATTATATGTAATTGGAATAAACTAGAAGTGTTTTCAATAATATTGGGGGTGAAATAAAGATGTCCACTGTCACCCCTTCTTTCAATTTGATACTAGAAATGTTAGCTGTACCAATAAGAGAAGAAAAAGAAATTGAAGAAATTAGATTAGGCAAAGAAGAGACTTGGCAGATGATATGATGATATACTTAGAAATCCTAGAGAATCAAATAAAAACTACTTGAGAGAATAAATAAATTTAGCAAAGTTTCAGGACATAAAATAAACCCACATAAATCCTCAGCATTCCTATATATTTCTAATAAAGCCCAACAGTAAAAAATATAAAGAGAAATTCCATTTAAAGTTACTGTAGACATTATAAAATATTTGGGAGTGTATCTGCCAAAACCAACCCTGGAACGAGATGAACAAAATTACAAAACATTTTTCTCACAAATAAAGTCATATCTAAATAATTGGCAAAAGCATCAGATGCTTAATGCTAGCCTGAGCAAATATAATAAAAATGACAATTTTACCTAAATTAATTTACATATTTAGTGCCATACCAATCAATCTACCAAAAAATGTATTTTATGCAGCTAAAAAATATAGCAACAACATTCATTTGGAAAGACAAAAGGTCCAGAATATCAAAGAAATTAATGAAAAGAAATGTTATGGAATGGGACTTAAACATAGCAGATTTTAATCTGTATTATAAAGCAGAAGTCATCAAAATTACTTTGTATTGGCTGAGGAATAGAGTAGTGGATCAGTGGAATAGATTAGGTACATGAGACACAGCATTAAATGACAATAGTAAACTACTCTTTGAAAAACCCAAAAACCCCAGCTTCTGGAATAAGAACTCAGTATTTGACAAAAACTGCAGGGAAAACTAGAAAATAGTATGGCAGAAACTGGGCATAGACCAATATCTTTCACTGTGCACCATAATAAAGTCTAAATGGGTTCATAAGCTAGACATAAGTGTTGATTTTGTAAGCAATCTAGCAGAGCAAGGAACAGTTTACCTGTCAGATTTATGGAGAAGGGAAGATTTTATGACCATACAAAGTTAGAGAGCATTATGAAATGCAAAATGGATAATTTTTATTGCATTAAATTTAAAAGTTTCTGTACAAAAAAAGGCAATGTAACCAATATTAAGAAGAAGTGGAAAATTGGGAAAGAATTTTTACAGGCAGTTGCTCTGATAAAGGCCTCATTTCTAAAATGTACAGAGAACTGAGTTAAATATATAAGAATATAAGTCATTCATCCATTGATAAATGGTCAAAGGATATGGACAGGCAGTTTTCAGAGAAAAAAAATTAAAGATATCTATAATCATATGAAAAATGATTGGAGAAATTCATATCAAAATAACTCTGAGGTACCATACATCACTGATCAGATTGGCTAAACTTACAAAAGAGTAAAATTATCAATGCTGGAAGAGATGTAGGAAAATTGGAACATTAATGCATTGTTGTTGGAGTTGTGAACTTATCTAACCATACTAGAGAGCAATTTAGAACTATGCTCAAAGGTGTATAAAAATGTGCACATCTGTTCGCCCAGCAATACCACTTCTAGGACTGTATCTCAAAGAGATATTACAAGTGGAAAAAGGACCTGTATTTACAAAAATATTTATAGCAGGTTTTTTGTTGTGGTAAAGATTTGGAAATCAAGGGAATTCCCATCAACTGGGGAATGGCTATACAAGTTGTGGTTTATGAGTGTAATGGCATACTATTGTGCTATAAGAAATGAATGGGTGGCTAGGTGACACAGTGAATAGAGCACCAGCCCCTTGAGTCAGGAGGACTTGAGTTGAAATTCTGCCTCAGACATTTAACACACACACACACACACACACACACACACACACACAAAACACCTAACCACGTGACCTTAACCCAAATTGCCCTACCTTATCCCCTCCAAAAAAAAATAAAGAGGAGATGGTCTTCATAATAATCTGGACAGACTTATATAAATCAGTGCCAAGTGAGAAGAACAGAACCAAGAGAACATTATATACAACTACAGACACATCATATCAAATGCCAAAGACAAAGTAAAAGGTCAGTGTGGAACTCTGTTAGAACTGGAGGGGACAAAGGAGCCCATCAGGCCTCTGACTCCAGAGCAAGAAATGGTGGAGAAGCATCACAGACTATGTGGACGTGCAGCTACCTCCATGTGGCTGCTTCAGAGCTCCTGGCCTACAGATCATAGTGGGACATAATGACATGCAGAGGGTAATTACTCTTTTTTTTAACTTGCCTGGAGCTGGATCATGTTCTTGGGTGGTGGTCCTGAGGAGTGTGGCCAGTGAGCCAGAGCTTGTGGGGGCAGCAGAGAGAGCATCCAACTAATTGCTCCATCAACTACAAAACCCCAGAGATTTGGGACAAAAATCTCCCCTCTGGAAGCAGAGTTCTACTGTGGCAAAGAGGTCAAAAGTCAAGAAATTGACTGGCAACATGAGCAAGCAAAGGAAGCAAAGCAAGCACAGGAATCAAACCTTAGATTCATTTTGCAAGGGAAAAAAGTATCAAAGTATGCAATGGGAGAATGACAATGAAGTCAGAACTCCTGCATCAAAAGATTTAAAGAAAAATATGAATGGTTTACAGGTCATGGAGGAGCTCAAGAAAGATTTTGAAAATCAAGTAAGAGAAGTGAAGGAAAAATTGGGAAGATAAATGAGAATGATGCAAGAGAATCATGAAAAGAGAGTCAACAACCTGACTGAAGAAAATATCACTCTAAAAATTAGATTAACTCAAATGGCAAAAGAGGCCCAAAAAGCCAATGAGGAGAAGAATGCTTTCAAAAGCTGAATTTGCCAGATGGAAAAAAGAACTTCAAAAGCTCACTGAAGAGAATATTCCTTCAGAATTACAGTGGAGCAAATGGAAGCTAATGACTTTATGAAAAATCAAGATACGATTAAACAGATGCAAAACAATGAAAAACTAGAAGGCAATGTGAAATATCTTATTGGAAAAACCACTGACCTGGAAAATAGCTCCAGGAGAGATCATTTTAAAATTATTGGACTACCTGAAAGCCATGATCAAAAAAAGAACCTAGAAATCATCCTTCAAGAAATTCTGAAGGAAAATTTCCCTGATATTTTGGAATGAGAGGGCAAAATAGAAATTGAAAGAATTCACTGTTCACCTCTTGAAAAAAATCCCAAAAAGAAAACTCCTAGGAATGTTATAGACATATTCCAAAGTTTACAGGAAAAGGAGAAAATACTGCAAGCAGGCAGTAAGTAACAATTCAAATATCATGGAACCACTGTCAGAATAATACAAGATTTAGAAGCTTTTACATTAAAGGATCACAGGGCTTATAATATAATATTTTGGAGTGCAATGGAGCTAGGAGTACAACCAAGAATCACCCAGCAAAACAGAATGTAATACTTCAAAGGGAAAAGATATATTCAATGACATAGAGAACTTTCTATCATAACTGGTGAAAACACTAGAACTGAATATAAAATTTAACTTTCAAATGCAAGACTCAAGAGTAGCATAAAAAATTAAACAAAATAGGGAAACCAAGGGCTTTAATAAGGTTGAACAGTTTACATTCCTACATTGAAAGCTGATATTTTCAAATATAAGAATTTTCCCATTAATAAGGTAGTTTGATTGAGTATATGTAGGCAGAGGGTACAGGTGTGAGTTCAGTATGAAGGGATGATTTCTAAAAAATAAAATTAAGGGATGAGAGAGGTATGCATTGAGAGAAGGAGATATGGAGTGTTAGCATATGGTAAATTTATTCACATAAAAGTGGCAAGAAAACACTTTTACAGTGGAGAGGAATAAAGGGGAGTAAGTGAAACTTACTTTCAACAATATTGGCTCAAAGAACGAGTAAATTACATAATCAGGAATGGAAACATAACTTACCCTACAGGACAGTGGGAATGGAGGGGGAGGTGATAGAAGAAAGGGCAGATTGGGGGAGTGTCTAGTCAGAAGCAGAACAGTTTTGAGAAGGGAGAGAGTGAAGAGAGGGAGAGAAGAAAATAAATGTAGGGTGGTGAATAGGATGGAGGGAAATACAGTTGGCAATATTAACTGCAAAAGAAATTTTTAAACAAGTTTCTCTGATAAAGGACTCATTTCTCAAACAAAGAGAACTGAGTTAAATTTATAAAAATAATAGAAAAGTTATCAAAATATATGAACTGTTTTCACATGAAGTAACCAAAAATATCCATAGGCATATGGAAAAATACTCTAACTCACCATTGATTGCAGAAATGCACACTAAAATCATTCTGAGATACTGCCTCATACTTATTAGTTTAGCTAATAAGGCAGAAAAGGCAGATCAAAAATGTTTGAGGGGATGTGGGAAAAAATGACACATGAAAGCATTGTTGATAGACTTGTGAATTGATTCAACAATGCTGTAGAGCAATTTGGAACTATGCCCAGAGTGCTACAAAAACCATGCATACCCTTCAACCTGGCAATGCCAGGACTATATCTGTATCCCAAAAGAGATTTTTAAAAAGGAAAAGCACCTTTATGGACAAAAATATTTATTGCAGTTCTTTTCTGGTGGCAAAGAATTAGAAATTGATTGTTGCCCATCAGTTGGGTAAAGCTGAACAAGCTGAGCTATGTGATTATTGAATAGTCTTATGCTATGAGAAGTGATGTGCAAGATGCTCTCAGCAAAACCTGAAGGAACTTGCTTCAGTTGACACAAAGAGAAATGCACTGTGTACAAATTAAAAGCAATATTGTACGATGATCAGCTGTAAGTGACTTAGTTATTCTCAGCAATGCAATGATCTAAGACAAATCTGAAATTCTTCCAATGAAAAATGCTATTCATCCCCAGAGAAAGAAGTGATGGTGTCTGAATATGGATTGAAGCATCCATTTTTCTTTATTTTTCTTGAGGGGTTTTTTTTTTCTGTTTTCTTTCACAGCATGACTATTACGGATATGTTTTTCATCAATCCACATGTGTAGCCTGTATCAAATTGCTTGTCTTATCAATGGGGGTAGGGAGCAGGGAGTGTGGAAGGGAGAGAATGTGGAACTCAAAATTTTTATTATTATTATTATTATTATTATTATTATTATTATTATTATTATGAAATTGATTTAATTACTTTTAGTTTACAAGATTCAGTTTCAGAATCCCATGAGTTTCAAATTTTCTCCCTTCCCTCTCACCACCGAACCATGGTGGCATGCAATCAAGTATAGGATCTGCAAATACTTTCACACTGAATATTAGTCTGGTTGTATAGAAGGGTTGTAACCTATATAGGGAAAAATGGGAAATGAGTTGTCTTATAACTTGTGCATTGCTGAGAAGAGTCCAGTTTATCAAGGTTGGTCATCACACATAGGATATGTCTGTGATTGTGTACAGATTTTTCCTGGTCTGTTCTTCTCACTTAGCATCAGTGTATATAACCCTCTCCAGGTAAATATGAAGTCCATCTCCTCCCCATTTCTTATACCACAATAGTATTCCATTACCTTCATGAGCACAACTTGTTCAGCCATTCCCCAATTGATGGGCATCCCCTTAATTTCCAATTTTTTGCCACAACAAAGAGAGCTGTAATGAATATTTTTGTACATATGCGTCTTCCTCCCACTTCTATGATCTCTTTGGGATACAACCCAAGAAGTGGTATTACTGGGTCAAAGCGTATGCAATTATTTATAGCCCTTTGAGCATAGTTCCAGATTGCTCATCAGAATGGTTGCATCAGTTCACAGCTCCCTCAACAATGCATTAGTGTTCCAATTTTTCCACACCCTCTCCAGCATTTCTCATTTTCCTGTTTTGTCATCTTAGCCAATCTATCTGGTGAGATGTCGTCCACTAAAGTTGTTTTGATTTGCATTTCTCGAATCAATGGTGATTTAGAGCATTTTTTCATATGCTTATAGATATCTTTAATTTCTAGCTCTGAAAATTGCCTGTTCATATCCTTTGACCATTTATCAATTGGGGAATGACTTGTATTCTTATAGATTTTACTTAATTCCCTGTATATTTTGGAAATGAGGCCTTTATCAGAAACACTGGTTATAAAATTTCTTTCCCAATTTCCCACTTTCCTCTGAATGTTGGTTACATTGGCTTTGTTTGTATAGAAACTTTTCAATTTAATGTAATCAAGATTATCCATTTTGCATTTTATAATGCTCTCTAAGTCTTCTTTGGTCATAAAGTCTTCCCCACTCCATAAATCTGACAGGTAAACTATTCCTTGCTTCCCCAGATTACTTACAGTATCAGCCTATATACCTAGATCATCCACCCATTTAGACTCAATTTTGGTGTACGGCATTAGGTGATGGTCTATGCCCAGTTTCTGCCATACTATATTCCAATTTCCCCAGCAGTTTTTCTGAAATAGTGAGTTCTTATCCCAAAAATTGGGGTCTTTGGGATTATCAAAAAGTATATTACAATCATTGTTGACTACTGAGTCTTTAGTACCCAATCTATTCCATTGATCCACTATTCTATTCCTCAGCCAGTAACAAGTAGTTTTGATGACTGCTGCTTTATAATATAGATTAAAATCTGGTGCGGCTAGGCCACCTTCCCTAGCATTTCTTTTTATTAATTGCCTTGATATTCTGGACCTTTTGTTCTTCTTAATGAATTTTGTCACTATTTTTTCTAGCTCTATAAAGTAATTTTTTGGTAAAATGATTGGTATAGCACTAAATATGTAATTTAATTTAGGTAAAATTGTCATTTTTT
>JAQQSV010005404.1:0-14552 GCA_028646515.1 Pseudochirops corinnae | reverse complement strand
CTTGACTTTTGAGCTCTTTGTCACAGTAGAACTCTGCTTCCAGAGGGGAGAGCTTTGTCTCAAAGCACTGGGATTTTCACTGCTTCTGGAGCTATTAGGAGGGTGCCATCTCTACAGCTTCCACCAGCTTTGGCTCACTGGTCACACACATCAGGACCACCACCCAAGACCGTAATCCAGATCTAGGCAGGTTAGGCAAGAGCACTTAGCCTCTGAATGGTTGCTTGGTCCCCCTATGATTTGCAGGCCAGGAACTTTGAAGCAGCCATGTGGATGAGGCTGCAGGGCTGCTGCTTCCAACACTTCAGGCTCTGGTGGGAAAGGGCTGGACCCACTCCTCTGTCCCCTCCAAATCCAGCCAAGTTCCACTGACCTTTTACTTTGTCTTTGGCATTTATGGGTTGATAATTCTGGAAACTGCCACAGCTGCTGGTGATTCACTCTCCTGAATGCTCCAGCCATAGCTGGTCCGGGCCACCCTGGGGATTCACATGGGGCTGGGCTTGGCTTCCAGCAGGCTATGATGAACCCTTCCTGTCCACCTGTTGGGCTGCCTCCAGCACAAGCTTTGTTTCTCTGTCACTTTGTGGGTTCTGTAGCTCTAAAATTTGTTTAGAGTCATATTTTATAGGTATTTGAGGTGGTTATGGGGGAAGCCACAGAGTTTTCCTGCTTCTATGCTGCCATCTTGACTCTGGCCCCCTCACTTTCTATCATAGCACCAATACAAAACCCATGCAACTGAAACTCAATTAGCTACATACCATAATCTTTGTATTTTTCATTCACTTTGTTTTTTCTATTATTGATGCTTAAGCTAATATTACTCTTTTGAATAATTTTTTAAATTTCAATGATGTATTTTGGGTTTCAATGTATTTGGATTTCAGTTATTTGAATGACTTAGCGTTAACTAGAAATTCTCCCAGGCTTAAAAACTGACCTCTGAGTACCATTATACATCATGCCATTTCCAGCATGTAATTCTTTTGCATGTATCTGTTCACATATGAGTACAATTTCTGGTTTTATCTTTTTTGGTAATATTGTCACTTCCTAATATGGGATGTTTGGTTATGAGGTTGTAAAATCCAAATGTGACAGTTCCATTATTGCTGTCTCTAAGAGTTGATTACTTTGGAAACATGAGCAAATCTATTCCAATTGATGTATGTTTTATTCCTTTTAGTCACATGTATAATACTTCTCAAGAAAGGATAATCTGGCTTAACCCAGATCTTACATCAGTCTCTCTTTATGATCATTTTCTCAGCTGATTTTTTTATCCATTGTGAGGTACTACTGCCCATTATCTTCCATTATCCTTCTGTTTAATGTGGCACAGATGAATTTGTACTCAATGCTAGCGCTATCCTTGTCAACTTGGTGAAGAAATGATTTTTTTTCTTGGTTTAGACAATTTCTGTGTCCATTGTGATAATGGTTTTCCATCAGTTAAACTTTTCTAAGAAATAAGTGAATGTCTTTACTTTCATCCACTTTCTTTTTTTCAAACTCAGTGACTTGTTTGTTCATTTAGCTGCTATCTCTTTAAATCATCTGGTTTCATTCATAATGAAAAGATCAATATAGGTGTGGTTCAATTTATCTATTAGTGTTTCTTTGTCTTGGTCATTAACCAAAGGAAAAATATTAATAGGACCAATATTAAATTAATATCTGTGGTTAGTCTTAGAACTGTGTTTTTTAGGGTTGGACCTTTTCAGCTATATCCCCTAATTACCATTGTCTCATCTCTCTCTTCCCTTTTTCAGTCAAATTCCTTAAAAAAATATGTTTTCATGGTATCTCCATCTCTTTTCTATTCATCCTCCCAACACACACCTCTTCCAAACTTCCCCATAACTGTCAAGGATACTCAATCATCTGGGTTCAAAACCTCAGTATCATTCTTAACTGCTCACTTTCATGCATTATACCTATACAATTGGATGTCAAATATTGCTGTTTAAATCACCAAAACATCTATCATATGTGACCTCTCCTCTCCACTAAAACTGCTACTAACCTAGTTCAGGATCTCAGACAGTCAATAAACATTTTTAAGCATTTCTTACATACCAGAAACTTAGCTAAGCATTGAGGATAAAAAGAAAGGCAAGAAAGGAGCTCACAGTCTAATGAGGGAGGAAACAAGCAACTATGGCCAAACAAACTACATAAAGGACAAATGGTAGATAATTTATCTAGAATAATACAACAGCCTCCCATTTGATCTCTGCCTCAAACCTCTCCCCATTCCCATTCTTTTCCCATACAGCTACTAACGTGATTTTTCTAAAGTGTAGTTCTGACCATGCCATGTCCATGTTCTACAAATTCCATTGGTTCCATATTACCTCTAGGATGAGATACAAACACTCATCCATGTTTGACATATAAATCTCTACAACTTGGCTCCTTCCTGCCTTTCCAGACTTCATACAAATGACTTCCCTTTTGTTCACTTTTCGATCCAGCCATACTGGTCTACTTATGTTCCAAACAGACAAAACTCCATCTACCATTTCCACAGCTTTGTACTGAATGACCTTCATCCCTAGAATATGCCTTCTCCTTATCTCTATTCCTTTGAATTCTTGCTTTTCTTTAAGACTCATCTCAGGTGCAGAATTCTTCTTAAAACCTTCTTGGTTCCTTCAGCTGCTAGCACACTCTCTTCTCTAATTACCTTACTTTCATTTTGCATATATTTTGTATGTAGTTATATTGAAACATGTTGTCTCCTCTGCTAGAATTTCTTTTCCTTGTATACCCAGTGCTTGCACATTGTTTGGCACACAGTAGGTACTTAATAAATAGTTGTTGAGCTTCTGAGTGAGGAAACTTACTCTATCAATTCTTCTAGGCATTTTCTCTTCAACTTCTCTCTGTAGCTAACTCATCACTTATGAAATGGAGATGTAGTCTAAAAACAGAGAGAAACCTTCCCTACTCCCTTACCATCTTGCTTCATTTTTACCCATTATCTCTGACCTTGAACAATTCAGTCAATTTCTGATAGCCAGGAGGGACCCCATTTCCCTCAAAGTCTTTGATCTTGTCTTCAGCATCACTCCTTTGCTGTTCTAATGTTGCTTGCACATTTCCTGTCTCAATCCCTACCTCTAGTAGGAACAACCTGAGGTTTTGTTCATGCATATTAAGCTAGTTTTTTCATAATCATTAAAATGTCCTCAAGATTTAATTATCTTGGGAAAATAAGCTCCGGCTGTTGACATGGCTCCTTGGTCTCCTTAGTACAAAAAGTCACAAAGAACTCCAGTTTGAACAGCTTTAAGGTGAAGTTTAAGATCTCCAAATAGATATGTTCTGGAGACATTTAGAAATAATTGACTCCAAATGAACTTGCACTCTTACTTACAGAATAAGAAGAATGAACTTTGCTACTAAGTGACATCATACTTCCTAGGATATTGTATTAGTATAATTCATATCTTAATCAAACCAACCTTCCCCTGACTCAGTTTGTTTCCTATTCCCATTTTGGAATTTACATTTTATTTCATATTGTGCTTTACATCTACAAGACCCTCTCCTATTCCCTTAAGACAGGGCTTTTTAACCTTTTTGACCTCAAGGATCTTTTTGGCATTTTGGTGAGGCCCATAGACTTCTTCTCAACAGACTCTCAAAATTTTTTTCTAAGTATAAAATAGCTGGGCATAGTAGTGCAACCTGTAATGCCTGAAGACTGAAATTAGAGGATTTCTTGAGTTTGGGTAATTTGAACTGAAGTGGAAAGAAAGGTAATCAGGTGTCAGCTATAAAGCCATCAACAATACAGTGAGTTACAGGGAGTGAGGGGCCACTAGGCTGCCTAAGGAAGGGTGAACCAGTGCAGGTTGGAAATAGAATAGGTCAAAGCTTCCACGCTCATCAGTGGTGGGATTGGGCCTATGAATGGCCACTATAATTCCAGCCTCGATGAGATAGGGAGACCCCATCTTAAAACATGCATAATATAAAGTAAAGAGGAAACAAAAAGCATTGAAATAGTTATCAAAATATTTTTAACAGGTAAGTTCATGGATCTCGGGTTAAGAACTCCTGCCCTAACTAAGCCAATATCATATCACTATATATCATTTTTCCAAAATCCCATATAAAACTTTTTAAAATGATATTGTATAGCAATACACTCTTGAATAGATGAGATCAATTTAGTCATTATTTTGAAACTAAATTTGAATAAATTTAGCAAGTCATTATAGGTAGATCCAATGTTCTTTGAAAGTCTCTGTAGATTAGATGTTAATCCTAAATGACTACCGATTCCTAATTCTCAAAGTAGATCTATGCTTAAACTATATGCCACTGAATATATCAAGGGGCAGATACTTTGTACTTTGTTCATCTCCTTTATGCTCATACCTAGATCAAAATAAAAAGTTTATGTTTGTGTTTGTTCTTCCTTTTCACAGAGGACCATGGCATCAGGGAAATGATATGACATGACTTGCAGTTGACTTTGATTTGAGTGAGGGAGGGCTGTGCAAGATCATCAGCCTCATTTTCTCCTCCAGAGCCATCTGGGTCCAGTGGCCCAATGACTGGAGATGCAACAGGAGACCCTAACCCTTTTAGACTAAGGTCTTTTCAAGTACTCACTTAGAGTGAGGTAAACACCCTACTGAATAGGCCTCTTTAAGAAGTGAATCAAGGGATGAGTTCTTTAATTAAAAGAAAAAAAATAAGCTGGGAGAGGAAGACACTCAGGGATGTTGTTCCAAACAGACACAGTTACCACTGACATTCACTATAAGCCAAATAAGTAAACTTAATAACTGAGCGTGCATAAAGAGCTAACTAAAACTAACCCAAAATTCATCTGCTCCCTCAGTTCCTAATGCAGCCTTGCCCAATCTAGTCAAATTTAGGAATTTACTTCTGTCTTCACAGATAGATATACAGGCAGACAGACAGACGTGCACATACACACACACACACACACACGCATGCACACGCATGCACATGCACACACATTTTCCCTAGGTGGGAAAAAAACGGTTAGAATCACTATCAACATCTTTTGTACAACTAGTATCCCAGCTGGACTAGACCAGACTATTCCGGCTCCTGACTTCTCATTCTCAGTCTCCTTGTTAGGGCCAGGATTCCTGATTCTCATAAAACATCTCTTAATTCCAAACGTATGCGTTCTGTTTACCTTTGCTTTCTGTCTGACTGCTCACACCTTGAAGGATTAGCAGCTGTTTTAACACTAAGCATGTGTGTATGTTCTTACTCCAGATTATGTGTTCTGTTCCCAGTCCAAAGCTCTTCTTTGACCATCTTCTCATCCCTATCTTTCATTCTAGGCTCCTGGCCCTGCTTCATCTCTCCCTGTGCTGGCTTGCTGTCCTGTATCCACTTTCTGAAACAACAATGTAACTGATTTATTACAAAATGTCCTCCTAAATCTATCTGTCCATTTACATATGATTAGCTATCATTTTGTTCTATCAACTTTGCATTGTCTGCAAGTTTTCTCTTTCTATATACATAAAGAACCTTAAAACTAATTCCTTGTGCTCTTATTCAGCAACATGTCCAAAGCAGAATCATTTGAATTGTGTGGCTCCCTTAGCGATAAAATTAAACGAAGACCAAAGAAGAATGTTTCTATAATTATGCATTATTTTGCTTGTGGTTTAAAATATATACTGAGCAGTGTATTTGCACCATGATTTAATATTTATTTAGTGACAGTAACAGAATAGGCAACGTCCAGAACATTGAATATAAACAGCGTCTTCACCCCGAGTTTTCAACATAAAATTAGACAAACTCAAGGTACTGCTTGGAGTCATCCAATGACACTGTTTTTATGCTTCTGCAATGCCTCTCTATCAGTTCCATATCCCACTCATATTACAACCTTATTATTAGAGCTGAAAAAAGTTTCTGAGATCATCTAGTTCAATTCTGAACATTTTTGTTCTCAAGAATTTGTTCCTGACTCCCTTTACATAATTAAAAATTATTGAGGACTCCCCACAAATAATTTTTGTTTTATCTGAATTGTATCTATCTATTGTTATTAACTGTATGAGAAATTAAAACAGTTTAGAAATATGATGAAAATAATTTTGACCTAGCAGTTTCTCTGAAACGGTCTTGGGCATCCTCAGTGTCCTGGAGCACAATTAAAGAACTGCTGATCTGGTCCAATCCCAGGAAACAGAAACTTATAGACATGAAGTACCTTGGTCAAGGTCACAGTTACGAGGAAAATTAGAATCAGAAATTAAGATCACCAGGTCCTAGCCACTACTCTTTCCATTACATCACATCACTACTAGTTTTGCCAGAAACCACGTTACTACAGTTTATAGCTTCTAAATTTTATTCCACTCTTGAAGACAAATACACCAGACAAATCATAACTTCTCTGACTTTCCTTTTCCAAGTTATACAAATAGGGGAGGGGGAGAGAGGGGGCAGAGAAAGAGAATGAAAGAGGGAGTATGGAAAATAAGATAAAAATATTGTAAAGAACACCCAATGATATGAGTTGGAAAGCACTTTAAAAGTGCTATAGGGTAAAAGTGCTCAACTTTATTAAATAAATATTAAGTGAGGGAAAGGAATAAACATTTATTAAGTGCCTACTATATACCAGGCACCATAGCAAGTTCTTTGGATAAAAGGTTAAAAATTAAACAATCCCTATGCTAAAGCAGTTTCCATTATATTGAAGAGTGGGGGAACAATGCATACACAGATAAATATTGAATATGTGTATATATGTGATACTACATATATATTATATTTAATATATCATATTTTATGTCTTAAATACAAAGTAATTTGGAGCTAGGGAATGGTGGAGGGATTAAGAGAGGAAGGAAAGAAAAAAACAAAGGAACAAGCATTTATTAAATATATATTTATTCCAAGAACTGTACTAGTATAATATACTTGAGTGTTTTACCAATATCGTTTCATTGGATCCTCACAACAATTCTGGAAGGTAGATGCTACTATTACCTCCAAACAAAGGTTAGGTGACTTGCTCAGGGTCATATGGCTAATAGGTGTGCGAGGATGAATTTGAACTCAGGTTTTACTGATTCTAGGACCAGTGGCCTATCCATTTCACCAACTAGGGCAGAGGGCAATCAGGAATTATCTGGGGTAAGAGGTGGAACTTGAGCTGAGCCTTGAAGAAAAATACAAGATTCTAAGAGACAGGTGAAGAGAGAGAGCATTCCAGATACGGAATGCGAAATTTGTAAAAGCAGAGGGGCCTGAGATAAAACGTCACCTATGAAGAACAAGCCAATCAGTTTGACTTAGAGCATCTTGTGTATAATAGTGATTCATGTGAAAACAATCAAGTAAAATAAGTTAGACTCTGGTTGTCAAACAGAAGAGTTTATATTTGATGTGAGAGAAAATAAGGAGCCACTAGAGTTTATTAGGCAAAAGCATAAAATAGTAAGACTTATACTTTGGAAACATTGATTCTGTAGCTATATGGAGTATGGATTCAAGAGAAGAGGCTGGAGGCCAGGGTTATGTGTTGATGAGCCAATGATATCTTCCATGCTTCTTTTATATTTTTACCTAGAACTAGGCATCAGCTAAAATGAATGACTTGAGCCATGGAGAGAGAAATGGTCACTAGTAATCATCTGGTCCATTGGACAGTCAAAAACAGTACAGAAATGGTTGCCTATTTGTCTTTCATTTATGAAATTCTTTAACTATTGAGGAAAATATGTATGGAAATGATTTAGCAGTGACATGACAGAGGTTTGTGGACTTCTGAGAGACAGACAGAGACAGAGACAGAGAGACAGACAAAACCACAATTTACTCAATTTTAGGACTGGGAAGTAAGCTTTGAAAGAATAAATTATCAATATCGATTAACACTACGATTATCACAGGAACATCATTCATTTTAAGTAATCCAAACCATTGATATTTGACAGAAAACATACAATTTGAATTGTTGGTGCCTAAAACCAAAGTTCTACATTTCTTCTTCACTTCATTACTACATTAAGCTTTATTAAGCAAAGAGTGGGACATTAGAATAAATCACCCAAAGATGGAATAAATTTTAATACCAGTTGTGGAAAGCTTCCTTTCCCATGTAAGTCAGGCTGGTTTTTATTTAAAGGGTAATGAAACATCCTTGATACTTGATTGACTCAGGGAACTGAAGGCTCAGGCTGCTGACATTACTTCCTGGTTGCCTGGGTACAAAAGAATTGTGAAGAGTTTTGTACAGGTACATTCTTATGCTTTCCTGTGGACCACGGTGGGCAGCTCAGGCAAGGGAGATTTGCTCTACGAAATTGACCCAAAATGTCTTCATTGCCTATCCTTGTTTAATATCTTTCTCCTCTACAGCTAAACAAATCTGCTTTTGTTAACTCTTGAATGAGTATCACATTGTTTTCTAATATTGAACCTAAACTATATTTAATTGGACCTATAATATTGGACCTAAACTATCTGCCTGAATCAAAGCCAGGCCAGAACATGGGCTTAAATGCAAGCTCTTTTTCTTTAACATAGGCTTCCTAACAATATTATAATTTTTAAAATTCTGATTTGTAGAATCAAATTTATTGAAGCATTTAGAGACTCAGCCCTCTGCCTTTTCCCTGTTGTACCTCCTCCCATCCCTACCTGGAAGAATGATGCAGAAAAGCTATCTTAAAAGCAATAAAATGTGGAAATGCTTAGTAAAACACAATTGGCTGCTACAAACAATTTTTTTTTCTCCTTCATAGAATCTCAGAGATGAGAGGGATCTCAGAGGCCATCTAGTGAAATCTATAACTAAATAATGTTCCCTGCAACATTCCTGAAAAGAATTGTGTGATCATCTCATCATTGCTTGAAAAGCTTTGGTAAATGGCAACCCAAACCCATTCATTCTCAAGCTAACCCATTCCACTTTTGGACCGTCCAAACTTTGGAAAAGCTTTTTTTTTCTCTTATGAAGAGTTAATTTATCTTGTAACTTTTAGCCATTGCTTCTTATTCTTCCCTCTGAGGACAAGTAGAAAAATATGGATTCTTCTAGTTCTTCAAACACATAAAGGCAACTGTTATATGTCTCCTTCCTCCCCCAATCTTTTCTTCTCCATGCTAGCTATCTTCAATTCCTTTAACTGATTGTGACATATTGTTGTATCCTCCCTTCACAGTCTTGGTTGACCTCCTCTTTATGGTTGCCAATTTATCAATATCCTTCCTAAAATGTAGTGCCCAAAATTAAACACAATAATCCAGGTGAAGTTTGACTACAGCAGAGTACCGTGGGACTATTACCTATCTAGTCTCAAACGTTATTCCTCCGTTAATGAAATCTAGCACCTCACTTGATTTCTTGATCACCATATCTTGATGTTGACTCATTGAGCTGACAATCCACTAAATGTCTCCAAATCTTTTAGAGATGAACTGCTGCTTACCTGTGTCCACCACCTTCTTGCACTTTTAACCCAAGTGTAATTTGAGTAGACATCTAAGTTAACCAATACCCAAAAGGCTTTTGTTAAAATTTCCTCTAAATTTAAAATTTTTTCTTGTTCAAAGAAATATTTCAATGTTTTAACCCATCCAGATTTTTGGAGGCCCCTTTTGTCATTCAGTATTCTAACTATCTCCTAACTTTATGTCATCAGCAAATTTCATATCCATGACATCTATGCTGGCATATGAGCCATTGACAAAAATAAATAAATAAGTCATATAGGGCCAAGCATCAACGCACAGGACACTCCAATAGAGTAATGAACACTAAATACCACTCTTTGGATTTAGTTGTTCAATTAATTCAAACTTCTATCAGTTGTACTATTTTCTAGTTTCCACTTCTCAATTTTTTACTAACTGTGAAAAATATGGGAGTTTTTTTATAAGTGCTTTGCCAAAAGATAGGGAAACTATATCAATAGCATTCTCTCTGATTTGCCAACCTCGTCATACTGTAAAAAAAAAAAGACAGAGGGAGATGAGGTTGGGCTGGCATCATCTGTTCGGAATGAAGCTTACTGGCTCACTTTCTGTACTTTCATTAACCTTTTCTTTAATAACATGTTCAAAGTGTTGGCATATATAAAGATATCAGCAGCAAGGTCATCACCCTACAATTGGAAGGCTCCACTTTTCTTTTCTTTTTCTTCAAAGTCAGGATAGTATCTCCACTCTTCTTTTAATTCCCTTGTTCTCCACAATATTCTGCAAATTTTTAACAGGAGCTCCAGCAACCACAAGTACCAGGGTTTTTGTTTTTTTTTTTTGGTTTGTTTTTTTTTTTTCAGTATCCTGGGATACAGTTCATATGGATCGACCTGGTTTATTGAACTTAAGAAGGACACAACTTTTTACTACGGTACTCATTTACTATCTCTCTCCTTTGCTGTTTCTTCCCTTTAAATCTAAAGATTATTCTGCTTGGCAGAGAAAGCGCAAGAAGAATAAGAATAGGGCAGCCTCACTTTTTCTCGGTTATTATTTATGATGATCTCATCCACCCCAGCAGTAGATGGAGGAGTTCCTCTTCTTTTCTCCAACAGAGCTTTCCAAAGCTTTTTGTTTTCCTCAGTATTCATCAAGGTTCAATTCATTCTGAATCTCAGAGATGTTAATATTACCTGTGTAAATACTGCTCCTCTAGTATATGGACATTTTACTTACTACAGGAAGAGTTCATTAACATCAGAAAAGCAGCTTGATAGTTCTGATGAACTAAAAGAAAGAATAACAACAACCCTTAGATAATGTACAGAGAAGACACGTCTAAATGCTGGTCTATGATGAGTGTTAATTGAAGTGAACATGACTGTAAGTCACTGTGGTCTATCAGTTCTTTAACATATAACTTTTTCGAGTTTTGAAGGATATAGATGAGAAACTATAAATCAAAGAACTGTTGTGGAATTTGGGAAAACATATGTTGTATGTTTGTGCCATACCTGATAGAACTGTGTACGGTACTTGGGGTTTTGCTCTGACCCATAAGAAGTAGGAAACTGAGGAAAGTAAGAAGTCAAAAGCCAGGGTTGGAAGATCCAGAAGTTTAAGATAAGAAAATAGAAAATACAAGGAGAAAATTGTAACCATTTCAAGTTAAAAGATCTGACTGGAATCAGACAGGCTCTTCAGCTGCTTTGCTGAGACCTAGGCTGTTTGGAAGAGATGTACTGCTTTGTTGAGAGCTGATTGAACAAAGACTGCCATTGTCCTTTGCCACCATTTACATCTTAAAAGAGGGGAACCCTCTCAGGTGCTTCTGTGTTAACCATTCACTGCCCTTTACATCTTTAGAAAGGGGGTAGAACAAGAGGAAAGACAAGCTTTTCAGTTGTTTCTCTAGGATCTCTGATGATTAGAGGAGAAGCATTATTACTGGGAGCTGCTTAGAGAAAACAGAATTCTCCTATGTGCAGAACTGGTTGGACTACTCAGTTTTGCTCTTCAGTGCCCAGCAAAGAAGCTGACTTGGCAAGTTGTAGACCTCAGGCTTAGAGCTTCTGGTTCACTGAAATAGTATAATACTGGTAAATTTTTGCTTATAGAGTATATTGCTTTCTCAGCACCCTATCAAGGATAGCTATGTGCTAAACTAGCTTTACATGATTCAATAGCTTAAGAGTCACAAAGAAATGGCTTTGCATAGAGAAAGTGTGATGACCAGAAGAGGAACACAGAACAGAAAAGCAGCTGTACTCAAGAGGTTGTTGAGCCGAGGGATAGGAGTTAGGATTGTGGATTTTGGGTCTAGAGATGTAAAGAAACTCAGAGTCCATGTAGTCCTATCACCTCATCTTACAGATATGAACTGAGACCCAATAGGGTTAAATAATTTGTTAATGGTTATACAGAGAGTAAGCGTTCAGAAAAGACTCTGGGTCTTCTGACGCCAAAGTCTAAGCTGTATCAATTTACCACAGTGCTTCTCAAATGACCAAAGACATTAAAACATTCTATCCAGAGTCATGAGTTGCTGCCAGGGGCATAGGTTTTCTACTCAAGTACCTCACGACTAGTTTTGTATAAGTATGGGACCACTACCCAACCCCACCCCTCATGGACACTAGGCATTGGTGAGAAAGTATAACCAACATTTACAAATGGATGGTTATGTTCACATTTTTCCTGCTTTTGCCTTCTGTTAAGTACATGTTATAATTATTCTTGCTTTTGTCTTTTCATTTAATAAATATTTTATATTTAAGAATATTGTAACTACGTTGTGTAAATGGGAAGCACACTGTTTGCGACTGAGAAGCCACAATGTAAGTTAAGAGAGGTTTTCCCTCCACAAGAATAACTTCTAGAATCTAGTGTGCTCATGAGATGAAGGATGTGTTCGGGGAAGACAAGTACCTCTGGTGTGAGAGCTGCCAAGCCCATTTTAGGGCTACTTTCCACTTTAGGTGTCCACTTGATCCACCTAACTCTCACCTGTGACTCTAAGAAGTTATACCATGCACAGTGACCACACCCAGGTAGAACCATTTTAGCAGACAGGCTATAAACCAGGCTGGGGTAACCGAGGGGGTCTCAAACCCATCAGTGAATTAGGAAGGTGTCTAACCCAAATGTGTGAAGACTTCACCTGCAGGAATGGGCAGACAAGAACAATTTGTTCCAATGGCCATGAAGGCAGCTGAATGAAGCAGGAGCTGGGGAAAGCTTAGAGCTTGGTTAGACATTGAAGACACCAAGGTCATCCACTGCATCCTGGGCCATCACTAATCATCTTGACTCATCCTGCCACTGGATTGTGACAATTCTAGAGGAGAGAGTGAGTCTGATGACTGTGCAACTCTGCCTCACTACATACAAATCAAAAGACATCACACATATCATTTTACCATCTTTACCTATCTAAAAATCCTGTGGTGACAGGCAAGTTATGAAGCAGCAGGTACAGATACACTGGGAACTGTAGTCACAACCCTGCACACAGACAGAACAGGCCATAGAGTCATCTTCTCACTGGATTTAGCAGTGGGGTTCAGGAGCCCCCTGAGTGAACACCTTTTATAAATCACACTGCTTACCTCCTAGTGTGAGGAAGAGCCTAGAAAAAGGTGTCCTAAAAATTGTCTGCTTACCCAACCCTGACCTGATTACTGCAGCAGGCAGGTATCCCACCCTTCAGTCAAAACACACACACAAAAATGTACAAAAACTGCAAAAATGATTCCATTCACCATTGGTACATGTAATGTGCACATACTTACAGACAACAGAAGACCTGAAAGACAGCTCTTGTGAGAGAACTCAGCAGGTACCTAATCCAAATAACAACCCCGAGTGAAACAAAGTTGGCAAATGAAAACCAGCTTGTTCAGTTTGGAGCTGGATATCCCCTTTTTTTCTGAAGTGGCTGCAGTGAAGGGGAATGCTGTGAAGTTGGTGTAGGTTTTACAATCAAAACTAATGTCGTCAACAAGCTTGTATGCCTACCAAAAGGAGTAAATGGAAAGCTCATGACAATATGATTTCCTGCCACTTGCAGGCAAACTCACACCACCATCATCAGGGTTATGCTCCCACCATGATGAACCCTGATGAGGTCAAAGAAAAATTTTACAAAGACCTGGAGACCCTTATCATCAATGTGCCCAAAAGAGGATGAGCTTATAATTTTGGATGTAATGCTGGAGTAGGCTTAGACTACCAGGCATGGCGGGGAGTCATTGGGAGGAATGGAGTTGGAAATAGCAACAGCAATGGTCACTTTCTATTGAAAATTTGTGCCTCTCATGACTTTCTCATCACCAACACTGTCTTCTGTTTACCTAAAAGCAGTAAAACTTCATGGATGCACCCTTGTAGCAAACATTAGCATTTAATAAACTATGTGATCATAAGGAGAAGAGACAGACAGCATGTGAAGATGACAAAGGTAATTATGGCACAGAGGGCTGGACTGATCATATACTTAAGCTAAACTTTCACACTCAACAAAAGCAGTGGCCCCAAGGCAAATGATTAGCAAGAGGCTTAAGGTCAACAGATCAGAGCATTTGTCCAAGTGGGAGAAGTTCATTGCTAACTTGGAAGGTGAGCAGTTTCACAACTGGCAACAGTGAAACAGAAAAGGAGTAGGCAAGCTTTAGAAATTTGGTGCACTGCACTGTATTTGTTCATCTGGGTCAGAACACTTGCAAACATCAAGACTGATTTAACAAAAAGGATGGAGAAATCCAGAAGTTGCTTAATGAAAATAAGAACTCCACAGAGTTTACCAGCAGAACAGTTCATCCATCTCTAAGAAGGCAACATTTAATTCCATCAAAAGTAAAGTACAAATGAAACTTAGAGAGATGCAGGATTCTTGGTTTAGTAAGAAGGCAGATGAAATTTAGTTTTATGCTGATAGTAGCAATCCAAAGTATTTTTATGATGCCCTGAAGGCTTTTTATGGGCCAAAGACATATGTCTCGCCAGAGGTTATACCTCAACTACTCAGAGCTGATAGAGCCACAGTGGTTAGTGATAAGGACATGATCCTGGAGAGATAATCCCTCCCTAGATGAAGTTCC
>JAQQSV010005403.1:0-14552 GCA_028646515.1 Pseudochirops corinnae | reverse complement strand
TATATGCATAAATTTATGAGTGTTTTACTACACTACAATTCTTTAAATGCTTTGTTTTCTTGATCTTAAACCATATTTTCCAATTTATTTTTCATTATCTTTTGTCAATGTCTACTTTTGCTTTGAAATTACTCTGGACTCCTTTGTTACACTGGATTCAGAGTGTTTTGAGTAATAGAAATTACCAAAATACATGCATCCCCATTTAGTGTATTCTCTACTAACAGACCAGGTAGGAACCATAAACCAAATAGCAAAGCATTTAACTTGGATAGAATAGTAAATAAGGGAAATTAAATCATAAAATTCTCTGCCTTCTCCATATGTAAAAGGAAACAAATGTCCATAGATTCTGATGCCAGTGAAATGCAAAACTGCTCTAAAATGCTATATATCCTAAAGTTCTACCATCTCATGTCAATGTACATTGTTCCTTGAAGAAAGCATTACTGTTTTTATTTTTTGTTTTGTTTTTGTAAGATGGCCTTGCTTGGATCTAATCAATACATTTTCAGCTCACTCCCACATCAAGCTGACAACCATGCCCCATCAACATACAAAACAGCTTCTCAGATAACTTTTTCTTTTGGACTTCATTTACCTCTAATACTCCCTGGCCCCTCCTAGGGAAATCCCCCAATTCTCCTTCTTTGTTCAGTTTAGGTAAATAAATTCCATTCAATTTTAGTCTTGTCTCTCTAAACTAGCACTTGGACTTATGTGGTAAAAATCCCTGCCTTTCTTAAAGTTACTGAGTAGTAATGCATATATATGAGTTTGGATTGGAGTATCTTAGACAATTCTTTGTAGATTTTCTCTGCCCTATCATCCTTTGCAACAGATGTTGGTACAGAAGCTACAATTATCTTTATGGTGGTCTTTTTGCTTGCATTCATTATGAGCATTGCAAAGCAAAATGATCGAATGTCCCATAAAACAATGTATCTTCTTGTCTTTAGGTGCTGATGAAACCGACCTCACCAGCTCCTTTATTTGCCTCTCCAAGGAAACCTTAACTAAAGCTTCCTTATGTTTTCTGGTCTCATTTACAATAAGAATGTCAACATCGATATGGTTCAGTTCCTTTGTATGGATGTCAACTCAATCATTGGACCACACAGTTAGAGCAGAAATGGTTAAAGTCACGTTAGACTGAACTGTTAAAAGTTATGTGATTCTTAGCACCCTTTGACCCCTTTTCTGACACTACCACCAACCTACCCCTAACCTAGCTTTCCACCCTCATTGGATATTACTCCCTTCTGCTTCATCCTGCAATCCAGTTAAAATAGCTTTCTCTTTATCTGTCTTTATCTGATATTCCATCTTTCTATCTCTCGGTCACACACTTGGAATATATTCTCTCCTTCCCTCTATCTCAGAGAGTTCTTTTCTTCCTTTAAGACAGTGGCTCTCAACCTTTGTAATGCCACGACCCTTTAATACAGTTCCTCATGTTGTGGTGACCCCCAACCATAAAATTATTTTCGTTGTTACTTCATAACTGTAATTTTGCTACTGTTATGAATCATAATGTAAATATCTGATATGTAGCATGTATTTTCATTGTTACAAACTGAACATAACCTACAGGTTGGGAACTGCTGCTAAGACATCATCTTCTGCACAGAGCCTTTCCTGATCCCCTGACTGTTTTGATGGCTCTTAAATATCTTTTATTTAATACTTTTATATACTTTGTTTTATGTAATTATTTTGTTTTTTGCATTTATCTACTGCTTGTTGTCCTCTCCCCCACCCCACCCTTGGAATATAAGCCCCTTGTGGGAAAAGATTATTTTGTTCTTTATATTTATAGTCCCAGAACATACAGTAGTTGTTTATTAAATGCCTATGGATTGATTGAATTCAAGACAATTCCATTTAGATTAGTTGACTTTTATTAAGCACCTACTCTGTTAGGTACTGAAAGAAAACAGGTGCCAGAGTGAACTTTGACTGTGGTTATACTAGAGAAATGAAGATATAATAATTATTTCTGGTGTTATTACATCCCCCCTTCCTAATCACCAAGAATACTATTAAGGAGCCAGGGAAATTGGATAGACCTAACAGCATTAAACAGTGTATGCCATCAAGAACACTAGTATTCCAAATAAAGTGTTCCAAATAAAGATAATCTATTGGAGATCATACTTCCTAAAGTGATAGGAGAAGCCTAAGCCATGATGGGGATGGACATGATTAGTGAAAGTCACTGCATCAAACAGTATTTTTTGCTAGTATTAGCCCTTCCCAAATAATTTGGAAACATGCTGGAAATCCTAAACTTAGCTTCAAAGTATGGTTAATAAGAGTCCAAATAGATCCTCCAGGGATGACTTGCTGTCTCATACACTGTATGATTCTGGGCAAGTTATTCAACTTTCTTAGCTTCAGTTTCCTTGTCTATAAGTGGAAAGAGGAATAGCAACTACCTTATGGGATTTCTGTGAGAATCAAATGAGATATCATATGTAAAGATTTTTGCAAACCTTAAAGTAAATGAAATTATTGTTATTATAATTATTGTTTGTCAACAACTCTCTAAAGAATTGCCCTATGCATTTTAGAGCCATAGGCCTACCCTTCTCACTTTCAGGAAAAAAATACATCATGTATATTGCCCTAACCCAATGCTTACTCTAATAGAAGTGATAAGGTTTTCTGGTCAAAGAAAGCTCATCATTGAAACTAGTCCTAAAATGAATCCCCACAATCATGGCAAAGGTGTTGGTCTATGGTGGGAAAAAATGAAGATATTCACTAATAAAGACAGTTATCATCCCACATCCCCACCGAGTCCAGAGGAATTCTGGGAAAGTTAATCATGGAATGACTGGCTACCTCCCTTTCTCTGAAGTCCTCCAGTTTTCACAGCTAAGGACACTTAAAGCCCACCTCCAAAACTATAGATTTAGAGTTGCAAGGAACCTCAGAGCTTATCTAGCACAATCTCTAATCAAATTATCAATCCAATCTACCCAAATTATTAATCCATCATCTCAAATAAGTGACCACCTCACCTCCATTTGAAGGGATGGAAAATTCACTGTACCCTAAGATGCCCATTCTCTTCGGGGTCACCTCTAATTATTCAATTACCCTTTGTTGAGCCAAAATCTATCTTCCTGTGACTTCCACTCATTGTCCCAAGTTCTACCCTCTGAGGCTAAGCAAAATTAGTCCCAGTCTCACTGTAACACATGACAAACCTTCAAATATTGAGAGATCAGCATCCTCCTTTTGTTTTCCCTTTTCTTGATGAAATATTTTCAGTTCCTTCAAATGGTTCCTATATGGCATGGTTTTTAGTAATCTCATCTCCTGGTTGCCCTTCTCTGGATTCTTCCAGCTTGTCAAAGTCCCTTACAAAATGAGGTGCCCCAAGTTAGACACAATGCCTTTGATTTTGTCCAAACATGGCAGGGCTATTTCTTTCCTTGATCTGATGATCATTACATTTCTATTTTTTTTTTTTAATTTAGCATTTTATTTTTCCAAGTTACGTGTAAAAAACAATTTTTAACATTCCCTTTTAAAACTTTGAGTTTCAAATTCTCTCCTTTCCTCCCTCCCCATCCCTTTCATTGAGAAGGCAAGCAATTCGATATAGGTTATACATCACTGCATTTCTATTAAGATAGCTTAAGTTCACACTGGATATTTGGATGCTAAGCAGGGATGGGTTTGAACCAGTTTATAATGGCTCATAAGAACCATTATTAAATATCCAAGGGGAACATTTATGCCTTAGAATTCAGCAAAGGCTACAAATCATGGCCTGATATATTGTTTTGTTGACTGTCTAAATTTAAGTGATAGAGAAAATGTTAATAAATCAGATTAAGTGTGTGGTTCATTTTTTTTTTGAGAGGTGATTGTTAAACACATCCCTCATGATAGGTAGTACTGTTGGCTCATATTTTGCTTACAACCCATTCAAGCTTAGTGATCTTTATCACATGAATGGCCTTTCTCTAGTCCAGTTGCCCTTCTCTTTGTATTTCCCCTAGTTAGGGCCAGGATTGGTTGCAATCTTTCTCTAGAATCACAGATTATAGGATCCAGTGATATGTGGCTTAGGGAGGTCATGTTCAAGTTAGCTTTGCTACTGGTCCTGCTTTGACTTTGTAATCAGCTTCTAAAAGCTAAGATTTTATCTTTTTTTTTTCCTTATGACCAATCTTCTATATGGTAGCCAAATTTTCCAAAATCCAGCTTACTCCCCTGAGACCAAGTCTCTACTCTGGTTCTAAGATTATTACACCAGTTCATTTGGGATGGGGATCTGATCTTGTATCTAGGGGTTCTGTAGAACCAGCTCAAACCAACTTGTGAGAGCTGATTGTTAAATATTCAATGTGAGAATTTAGAGCTTGGGCATTGACAAAGGCTACAACATTTCTAAATTTCAGTGCAGGAAAAGACTTGTGAGAGTCTCTTGGACAGCAAGAGATCAAATCAGTCAATATTTAAAGAAATCAATCCAGACTATTCCATGGAAGATCAAATACTGAAGCTGAACCTTAAATATTTTGATCACATAGTGAAAGGACAGGACTCATTGAAAAAGACCCTGACATTGAGAAAGATTGAAGGCAAAAGGAAAAGACAGCAGAGGATGAGATGAATAGATGATCATGGAGCAATGAACATGAGCTTGTGTTGACTTTGAGAAATAGTGGAGGACAGAAGAGCCTGGCATGCTATGATCCACAGGATCACAGAGTCAGATACAATGGAATGACTAAGCAACAACAACAACAAATTAGGGCTTCATTTATCATCTTATTGATTGTCTGGATTTAAGAAAGTAAAGGAAACAATGTCAGTGATAGAGACTGAACTTCAAAGTATATACTGGGTACATTTTTTTCCCCCAGAGAATTGGTTATTAAACATTTACCAGCACATCCCTACTGTATCTATTGCCCACCCTCCAATTTTTCCAAGGACTTGGAATACAGTCTCTGAGCCCCCTTTCCAGGTCCCCATGACTCACGGTCAGCCCCCTCTGATGGAACCTTTTTGTGGTCTCCAAACATTTTAGAATTTTCTGAATGTTCAGATTATAGAACTCTTTAAGGATCATTAGAAAAATCTGAAAATGAATGGTTATGATTCAAACACAGGTTGAATTCTTTGTCACCACCTAATGACATTTCTGTGGCCTGTAAGATAGTTTTAAATGTGCCAATGTTCCAGAAGTTTTTCATTTAGGATTCTGAAGAGTATAAACAACTGAAATTACTGTGGGTGGTCTGGGCAAGGGTAGTATAATTAGAAAGGATACAGAAAAGAGGAACAAGGAAGACTTCAGTCTGACAACTGAAAGCAACTTTACTAACTGCACCAACAGTGTCGATTATATTATCCTAGGGGAACTGGTAAAGTCAATGGTGTAAATTAATTTGATGAGGCTGGGCAAAGAATTTCAGATCTTTGAACTTCATTGTGTGATTTTTTGGCTGAATGAGAGCACATTATTCTAAAGTAAACGGTAGCAAGGGGAATAACTTTGCTTTGTATGTTACATGAGCAAGCTGACCTCCAATGAGCATTTGTTTTAAATAATACCATTCACCATAAGCCCAGGGAGCAAGCTCCATATGTCCAAGACAAAGCTAGGAACGACAAGCGAGATGGTCTCCTGCCTGCTGCGTGTTCTGACACAGGATTCCAGACTATTTAGCAATGCTTCCAGAGGAGATAAGAGACTTGAGAGATGTTTGTTTCCCTCCTGTGTTTCGGATTGGACTTTCATAAATCATTCTAAAGTTGCCTGAAGTGGGAGAAGGAAAGGTTGAGAAGAACAAGGTAGTTTAGAGAGGAAAGAGGAACAGGGTAGTTCAAAGGCCTGTTAGTGAGGTATTAATAGAGGGGTCAGAGAACAGGGAGACCTCAGAGGGGGGGAATGTTCTAGGCATAGTGAAGGAAAGATTTCTCCAGGAAACTGAGAGCTAGTATATAGGAGGGAGAGCACATGAGAAGGCAAGGGTATTTATTCTTCATATACTACAGACTTTGGTCCAGAAGGTCTGCCCTTGGCTGTGGAGGACTAGGGAAAGGAGAAATCCTTTCATGCCCTCTCTTTAGGTTAAGTTTAATTTATTCCACTGAATAAATGGACAAAGGAACTAATAATAATTCCTATAAGTGAGACAAAAAATAGTTTCCAATTTCCTGCAGAAAGTTACATCTTGTTTGAAATATTGGTAGCTTGATTTAAAACTCTCTCCTTAAAATAATTTGCTATTTTCTTTTAGCTTAATAGGATCGTAAAGATGATCTCATAGACCAGCTAGTCCTACCTCATTTTGTTACAGATTAGAAAACTGAGATACCAAATCTAAGTGATTTGCCCAAGGTCACACTGGTGATAAGTATCAGAGGCAGGATCGACATATCTATGCCCTAATTATGGAGTCAGTGACCTTTCCATTGTACCTAAATGTCTCCACTTAGCAGTTTCATTTAAATTGTAAAATTGTGTCTAAAAACCAACCAAGGTACTATCTTCTTTGAGTTCATAATAACAAATTAAAGTATTTATTAAACACTTCTGTGTACAAAGCATCATGCTTGATGCTGGGGACACAAATGGAAAAGTAAGCCAGTCTCTACTCTCCAGGAGCCCACATTCTAATAGGAGAGACAGTTGCAAGCTGTAAGTAGAATGGAAAAATTGTAGGGTCCTCAGATAGTAGAGCAGCAGTAAGGCAGATGGTGATGCTTCTTCTTCAACATCATTTCTACTGGTAAAATCTATCAGTTTCTGATGTTGAACCATTTGATAGTACCAAGGACTTAGGTACAAGAACTTTCTCTTCTGGGTCTTCTCTAAATGTGATCTGTAACACCTGAAGGAGCAGTTTCCAGGCAACATCTCCATAGAGGTCATTTTTAGTGATGGTTGTGGATACTGGGATGGAGGCATTTTTATTCCAAACGCTCTCGGCTTTGGAGTCCTGGTCTGTCTCCATCAGAGTCTGAGAGGAGGGGATGGTCAAAGTGACGTTGGTGACAATTTGTCCTATGAAGATCAGTTCAGCAATACTGTGTATTCCCAGTGAGGTATTGCTTAATGACACAAATTAAAGACTGGAAACTAAGAAAACTAAGAAACCTGTGTTTAAACACATAGGTTTCCAGTCACTTAATGAATAACCATGAATAGTGACTAAACTCTTATTTGCCTCAGTTTCTCTATTTATAAAAGATACTCTACTATCTCCATGCATATCTATTGAATAGATGTTTGCTTTAAGTCCTTAAAATATTTCGTCACCATTATAGGCTGTTTAATGTCATTCTAGGACAGCAGTTCTCAACCTGTGGGTCGTGACCCCTTTGGAGGTCGAACGACCCTTTCACAAGGGTCACAGGGGTTGCCTACGACCATCAAAAAACACATATTTCCGATGGTCTTAGGAACCGAGATACACTCTTCTATTCCTCTCCAGGCGGGTCCGTCCACATGCACATACACCCAGATATGCCCACATATGAGTATTAAAGGGTTGCGGCATTAGGAAGGTTGAGAACCACTGTTCTAGGGCAAGCAAAGCATTCACAACTTACCTAATGTTTGAACAAACACCAACAACAAACAGCTACTAAAACACCTTTATTTTCCCAACGACCAATGTTTCCATGAGCCCATAATTTTAGAGGGCTTGTTTGAAAACACTTGCAAAAGATTTGTAATTGTGTGTGTGTATGTACACACATACTTACACAGATGTATATGTACATATATATATTATGTATATATATATACATATATGCATGTATATATGTATGTTTTGTTGGATACACATGTTATAGGTGGAGCAACATGGCCAAGGAGAGCCACCGCTGACCTTGGAGTCAGGAAGACTTGGAGTCAAACCCCAGTTCAGACACATGCTAACTGTTTGGCCATTATCATGTTGCTTAATATCTCAGTACCCTAGACAACTCTCCAGGATTATAAATGCCAAGAGCTAAAAATCAGTATCAATAGAAGACACACTGATGAAGAAATAATAGGTCTAGAACAACAATAAAATTATTTATATATGGCTTTTTGCCAAAAGAGGATTCCAGACTTTACCCCAGGGGTTTCATTCACCTTTCACAACTAATGGAAATTGATCATGAATTTACATTTCTCAAAGAGCATCTAGTTTTGGGTCAGCCCACCCAAGCACACTAGCAACACACTTCCTGTTTGAATAAGGCTCATTCCAAATCCAAAAGAATTTGTTCCTAAGCCTATACTGTATGCTTCCTCTCCTGGTTTATACTGTTAACTAAATAGTGCAAAAGATCTTCACATACTTCCATTTGAATATTTTAGTCAGGACTACTTAGTTTGGACTTTACAATTTTCCCCTATCATTGCTCCTATGTGTCATGAGTGTGTCCTGGGTGAACATTTGTGTAGAATGAGATGTTTGCATTGTATTCCATGGATGCAAACTTATTTTTCTGTCTTTCTCCCACAGACTGCCCACCTCTGCACCCCTCAAAATGCACCCTATAGCTTAAATGTATTCATTTATAATTAAAGTGCCTACTCTATAACTACCACAGAAGCCAAGTTTTTCTTCATTCAAATATCTGCAGTCCCCTTTTATGTGACACCAAAAGAAAAAAATTGGTTTTAGTCATTTAAAAGACCCCAAGGCTGCCTCACACTATTTAGTTAACAGTATAACCCAGGAAAGGAAGCATACAGTATAGGCTTAGGAACACATGCATTTCCACCAGCTGGTATGCTTATAAATCACACAAACTTAAATATTTATCTTACAATTAGGACTTTAAAACTCAAAATGAGGCCAATTCATCCAGTTTTCTTCCAATAACTCATTAACTTACCAAGACCAAGTCAGAAATATTTATTCTGTCTTCAAACAAAAATTGAAGCACATACCAAAAATATGATTTCAACTAAATTAGTTTTCTAATGACTTAAATCATATCAATGATTTAGCCACCTTTTCTAGGGACACACATCATTTGTTCCCTTGAAATTATTTTCCCTCTTTACATAATAAATTTTAAAATGATGCTAAAAGGCAACTAGATGACTGAATTCTTAAATTTTAATTACTCTTTGGTCATTCAGCTTAAACAACAGAGTTCCATGCTAAATCATATTTAATATCTCTATAAAGGAAATCTTACTACAATGAGATTCTTTCTCTGGGAAGAGCATTTCAATGAAGTAAATATGTGTATATATATATATATATATATATATATATATATATATATATATATATATATGCATTATAGATGCATTTGAAATCCAGCTGTACAAATCTCTGTCTCTGTCTCTGTCTCTTCCTCTGTCTCTGTTTCTCTCCCTGTCTCTGTCTGTCTCTCTCCCTGTCTCTGTTTCCTCACTGATGAGGAACCTCTCTACCAATACAGACCAGCACTCACTCTATAAATTATAGTCTTAGAGATCTGCTTGGAGCACTGAAAGGCTGTGACTTGTTCAGGATCACTCATTCAGAGACCAGGCTTAAATTCGGATCTTCCTGACTCCAGAAGCAGCTCTGTTCACTATGTCATGCAAGAAGATGAGGTTCTTCTTATGAAATCTAATCTTTAAACAATTCTCTTCAACAAACACAATCTCACAGAGAAGCGACCCATTTTTTGGTTAGTTGTCACTTTGTTTTGTTGATAACTTTAATTTTTCTATTGGAGCCTTTAGGGAAGACACTGCCTTTCATAAAGATTGACCAAGGACTGAATGAGGAAAGAAACTGGACAGGTAAGCTGGTGGGCATGAAGGCTATGGCGCTATTAACAACTAATTTGCTCAGTCTGCAAATTAGATGCATCATGAAAAATCTCTTCACAATGTTGTTGGCTTTTTTTTTCCATGTCACTACTAGGACAATTTCCTTAAGACCATCAGAGGCAGTTTGATGCAATGGAAAGAACATCTCTATTAAAAGGACCTGTGTTCACATTCCATCTTTGATGTCTGCTCCCTGTATGACACTGGACACTTAATCACCCTGACTCTCACTATTCTCACCTATTGAATGGGCACATTGGACTACATAGCTTCCAAGGTCCCTTCCAGATCTAAATCTATGCCTATATCAGAAACCTTCATGAAAATCTGAAGAGGAATGCCGGTGCTAGGTATGATGTTTCAAAAAGAAAATCTTTGCATATTACTTCTGAGATGGGGCCATAACAGGTGGTCATTCCTTCCCTTCTGGCTGGCTATACACTATAGAAAAGGTCAGGATGAATTTCTTTCCTGAATTTTACTTCCATGAAATTCCCAAAGCATATATGCATGCCAAAGATAAGCCCTCTTTTTAGTTCACTAGTGACCCAATAACCTGTGTGAAATCATAGGCTCTGGTTTTGAATATACACTTGCTTAAGATACATAGTGTTATTGCTTATGCAATTTTACCAGGATGTTTCAGAACTGGGATTCCAACTAAAAGGGGAGGAACATAAGAAAGGCAATGGCATAGGGCTTTTTTTCCTTTTCCCTGAAAATTATCACTAGGTCAGATTCTTATACCTTCTGAGGAACAGATGTTCCTTTGGGAACTCATCCTCTTAGCCCCACCAACTGCCACCACCAAGTTCCCAGGGCCAAAGAGCTTACATGGCCAACTTCAAAGGAATTCTCCCAAGCAAAAAGAAAGTAAACTAGGATTGGTGCTTATCTTATCTCCATAATGTCAAATATTAGATCCCAGACTTTGAAGGGAGCATTCTTTCAACTCCTTTATTCTTGACGCAAGCTGGGTCCAAGGCACTAATCACTGAAAGGACACGCTCTTGAAATGCTTCCAATAAGGTTTAAATTGGATGTTCTTTAGATGGACCAAAATTAGAAGAACAACAGAAAAAAACACGCAATTCTACTTTGACTGATTTCATTCAAATTACTCTCTTAGTACTTAGTTAATGATCCTGGTGACATGTTGGGAAAACCTCAATGTTTCTAACACCCTGAGCAATGCCCAAAGTCAGGCACTTCTTCCTAGCTAGAGAGAAGACTAAACTTCAATATATATTCAATAAATAAAAAGGACAAGAACTTTCTGTTATGGTTGCTGGAAAATGTTGTTTTGCCCCAGTGACTAAACATGTCAGCAAGAGTGGTGTGAATGAATTAAGAAATGGGAAAATGAAAAATGGGTGAAGAAGGGAGCATACCAAAAGAATAGTAAATTCATGTAACAATATGAGTATATAGCACATCATTGGAAATTGTGCATCTGGTCCTCCTTGTACCACTAATTTCTGAAAGTCCAGAATCTGCTTTGTGTGAAGGTAATTTGGAAGTCACTCAATAAAACAGAAGCTCATTTCACAAACTCCCTATCACATTTTTAAATGTTCATGTTGTGTTTATGTATGTGTGTATATGTTTCACAGAAATCTAGATTTAAATTTGTAAGGGGCCTTGAAAGTAGCTTTCAGCTCTAAATCTATGCCCCAAAGCATAAATTATATATCTATATGTATAATTATGCTATATAAGTCCAAGAATCTTCATCTGGGGTCTGTGAACTTGTTTTATGAACTATTTTGATAATAGTATTTCAATGTAATTAGTTTCTTTTCTATTCCTATTTGTTTTATTCTATGCATTTAATTTTTAAAACTTTCTTTCTTTTTTTTTTTTGGAGGACAGTAGGGCAATTGGGGTTAAGTGACTTGCCCAAGGTCACATGGCTAACAGTTTTGTGTTAAGTATCTGAAGTCGGATTTGATCTCAGGTCCTCCTGCCTCCAGGGCCGGTGCTGTATCCACTATGCCACGTAGCCACCCCTATGCATTTAAAATGTTATTGAAGAAGGGGTCTCTAGGCTTCATGAGGCCATCAAAGTCATGTATGACACTAAGAAGTTTACAACCTGCTGAATCTGTATTCTAAACTAGACATATAGGAAAGTTCAGATGGTGTCACAAAAATGCTACTAAATTTGGAGCCAGAAGACTGCAGGTTAAGTCTCAACTCTTTCTAACTGAATCATTTTGAAGTTGTATCTTCCTCTGTAAAAAACAGGGGGTGAGGTGGGGAAGAGAGGCAGTGTATTGCATTAGAGGAACTTTAAAAATCCATTCCAGGCTTAATATTTTCTGCTTCTATGACTGTTAATGTCATTGCCACTAATCATATTAAAAAGTCCCATGCTTCAACCCACCAAAACCACATTAAAAATAATAAATTATGAACTTCAAAATAATCTACATGGACATTTTAGAATACAAAGAACTAAAAAAAAAAAGGATTGCATCCAAAACTGCTATTCTTCTGCTTCCTAGTTTGTTTTTAAAGTGTATATTAAGTGGAGCAGCATAATAACAAATTGGTACTGTCTGTGTCTCCCTCTGAACTTCTTCACTTTCTTCGTGCTTAAAATGCTTCATTGATATTCTTTTCTTTTTCTTTGTTTTTTACATGTCAGTTATTCCCACAAAACTCTCCTTTCCCCCAAATAGTTCTCTTTTATAACTAATGAGTATAGTTAAGCAAAATAATTGCACCCAACCTTGTCTGAAAATGTGTTTGTTATTCTGCAGTATCACTCTTCTACCAAAAGGCAGGTGACGTGCTTTATGAATAGTCCTCTGGACACTGAACTGATCAGAATTCTGAAATCTTTCAGTTCTTCTTTCCTTCACATTATTGTGGTCACTTTGTGAAACACCAAACCTTGCCTTCCAAGTTATAGAGGAAAGAGGGTTATATAAACAAGGTATCACATACATGCAAATAGATGGTTCTGTTTCTCCTCACTCCCATTCACCAAGTCTCTCCTGGGACAATGGCAAGCCTGTTACCTTGCATAGGTCTAATGCAACCTGTCTTCTCTCCTACTGCTTTCCTCCATATAATGGCATCATTAGAGACACACTGAGCTCCACTCATTCCTCTCTTTCATTAATGACAGCTTGCTACTTTCCACATCAGGCAATATTTTCTTTCCTTGCACACAAGTTTCTTCTCTTGTGAAACCATGCATGAGTCCATAGACTGAAAGTAAGCTCTTCCTCCTTACATGTCTCAACTGGGTCTGGATCTCACTTCTGAAGGGACCTTGAATCAAAATTACTTGTATAAATAGTTATTTAGCATTAATAAATGGTAAACTTCTTAAGAGAAAGGTCTTCATCATTTTCACTTTGTATTTCCAGTGTCTCAAATATGGTAAGGAACAAATAAATGTTTTTTGAATTTAACTTTATCCCTTCCTTTCTAACTTTTCTCTTTCAACTTCAAAGAATCTACTCATTATTTGAACATGTAAGCAAAATCAAATCCTAATCAAGGTGGGCAAATATTAAGAATAATGCTAGTAAGACATCTGTATCAAGAAAAAGGAAAACTATGGCTTTTAAGTGAAATTAGACATCATAACGAACTTTGGAAGGCATTAAAAGAACCAGAGAATATCAGGGAAATAATTTTTAGAAAGGTCAAAATAGCACTTCCAGACTTCAAATGATATTATGAAACAGCAGTGATCAAAATGATTTAGTATTGGTTAAAATATAGAGAAATAAATTATTGGAACAGATGAAAGAAGGGAGAAACAGAAATAATGGAACTCAATCCAGTGTTCAATAAAACTGAAAACATAAATTACTTAGAAAATGTGTAGAATGGAAAATATCAATCCACTGGCCAAGATGGCGGCGTAGGAGCAGCAACATATTGCAGCTCTCACATAGCCACCCCAAAATACCCATAAAATAGGACTCTAAACCAATCCTAGAACTCCAAAACGCACACAAAGATACTTCCCACTAAAGTCAGCTTGGCTACGAGGAACCATATCAGCACTGCAAACCGAAACCAGCCTGGCCTGAAGCCCTGGCTGAGCCCCAGGGGCCCTGGACGAGAGGAGCCGAGCAGCCTTGGGTGAGTGGATTGGAGGCAGCTGCGAGGGTATTCAGAACTAGGTCAGTGGAGCTTGCAAGGTCTTGGGAGAAAAGTGGTCTGGCTGAAACGCCTACAAGGCAGGAAAGCAAAACGCAGAGGTTTTGCACCCGCCTCTACATTGCAGCTTCCGCGCCCTCGGCCTGCAGATAGCAGGGGGACTAAGCGATCTTTCAGAGGCCAAGTGCTCTCGTGTTGAGTGGTCTGGATCCAGATCGCGGTCTTGGGCTTTGGTCTTGTGGGTCTTCTTTATCTAGTAAGCCAGAAGTGGGGAAGGAAGGAAGTGGGGACCCCATACCTTCCTGAGAGCTATGGCAGCCGGGAGGACCCCAGTGATTTGGGACAGAGCTTTCCCTTCTGTAAGCAGAGCCCCACAGAGATTAAAAAAAAAAATCATGGACTGACCAACCATGAGTAAAAATAAGCATAAGAAGCAAAGTAAGAACAGCAACCAAACCCTAGATTCCTTCTTTGGGGAAAAGAAAGATCATGCCAGAGAGAGAGAGGAGGAGAGTGCAGCCAGAGCTCCCCCACCAGGGGCTTCCGATAAACATGAAGATTGCCTTAAAGCTGGAGATCAGCTGAAGAAGGATTTTGAAAACCAAATAAGAGAAGTGGAAGA
>JAQQSV010005402.1:0-14552 GCA_028646515.1 Pseudochirops corinnae | reverse complement strand
CTGTAATAAAATTAAAAAAAAAAGAAGGAATCTAGGGTTTGGGTGCTGTTCTTACTTTGCTTCTTATGCTTATTCTTACTTATGGTTGGTCAGTCTGTGATTTTTTTTTTTTAATCTCTGTGGGGCTCTGCTTCCAGAAGGGAAAGCTCTGTCCCAAATCGCTGGGGTCCTCCCGGCTGCTGTAGCTCTCAGGAAGGTGCTGGGTCCCTTTCCTACTTACTTCTGGCTCAGTGGATAATGAAGACTCCAGGACCGAGGCCCAAGACCGCGATCTGGATCCAGGCCGCTCAACGTGAGAGCTCTTGGCCTCTGAACAATTGCTTAGTCCCTCTGCTGTCTGCAGGCCACCGGCACGGAAGCTGCAATGCGGAGGTGGGTGCAAAACCTCTGCCTTGCGCTTTCCAGCCCTGGAGCCCTTTCGGCCGGACCGCTTTTCTCCCCCAATTTCACAAGTGCAACTCACCTAGTTCTGAATGCTGCTTGCAGCTGCTACTAATCCTAGGCTCCTCGGCTCCTCCTGTCCAGCCACCCCCGGGGCTCAGCCAGGGCTTCAGGCCAGGCTGGTTTCGGTTCGCAGTGCTGATATGGTTCGCAGTGCTGATATGATTCCTCGTAGCTGAGCTGACTTTAGTGGAAAGTATATTTGTGTGCGTTTTGGAGTTCTAGGATTAGTTTAGAGTCATATTTTATGGGTATTTTGGGGTGGCTATGTGAGAGCTGCGATATGTTGCTGCTCCTATGCTGCCATCTCGGCTCCACCCCCCTGTTACATAGGACTTCTTGAAAAGGAAATTTATTGCTATATATTTTGAATCCTCTTTTTTTTACTTTTTGGAGGGCAATTGGGGTTAAGTGACTTGCCCAAGGTCACATGGCTAGTTTTTGTGTTAGGTATCTGAGGCTGAATTTGAACTCAGGTGCTCCTGACTCCAGGGCCAGTGCTCTATTCACTGTGCCACCTAGCTGCCCCTGAACCCTCTTTTACATTTCTGTTGTGCACATGGCAATACTTTTTTTCTTTTCTTATTTTGTATTTAATTTTTAATATTTAAGTTTATAATGTTTCTTTTTCTTTTCTTATTGTGCATTTAAGTTTTAGTATTTAATTTTAAAATAAATTAATTTAAAAAAAAAAAGAAATCTGCAACCATTGGAGGGAACATTAAAATTGATGAGCTCATGGGTCCATTTGAGTTTGTTAGTATATCTGGTGCTCTGTAGAGCTGTCTAAGGGCAGTTAGGTGGTACAATGGATAGAGCACAGGGGATGGAGTCAGGAAGACTTAGCTTCCTGAGTAAAAATCCAGCCTCAGGCACTTAACTAGCTGTGAGACCCTGGGCAAGTCACTTAACCCTGTTTACCTCAGTCTCCTAATCTGTAAAATGAACTGGAGGAGGAAATAGCCAACCTCTCCAGTATTTTTGCCAAGAAAACCCCAAATGGGGTCATGAAGAGTCAGACATGACTGAAAAACGAAACTGTTTGCTACTCTGATTATTACTTTGAGATAATGGAAATGTTCTTAGATATGACCTCTCATTTAGGAGTCTCATCAGAAGCTCACCTCCTTCCCCTTTTAGTTTTAGTTTTTTTCTTTCTTTTCTTTGATTTATTTAATGGTTTTGGAGCAGTTTTGAGGGTACTGAATTGTGTCTGGGTTTATTCTATTCAACCCCCTTCACCATCTTTTCAGGAGACCCTTCTCTTCTATTGTTATCGGCAGCTCCTCTCTCTCATTCATCCCACATACCTAATCATTTGACAAATCTTGTTTCTATCTCCACAACATCTTTCATTTCTTTCTCTCCCACTCATATAATCACCACTCTAGTTTCGGCTGTCATCCCCTCTCCCCTGGACTTCCTACTGGTCTCTATATCTCAAGGCTCCTCTCATTCTAATCCATCATCCAGACAGGCTGGCAAAGTGCTTATTTTAATGAGAAGTAAGCCCCCTACTCAGTAGACTCGAATGGAAGGAAGGAAGGAAACAAACATTTATTAAGTTCTTGCTATGTGTCAGGCATGATCCCTAAGTACTATGTAAATATTATCTCATTTAATCCTCATGATGAGTCTGGGAGGTGGAGGTTGTTATTCTTATTTTCTAATTGAGGAAACCGAGGCAGGCAGGGATCAAGTTTGCTCAGGGTCATACAACTAGTAAGTGTTTGAGGTTGGGTATGAATTCAGGTCTTCTTGACTCCAAGTGCAGCACTCTCTGCACTATGGTGCCCACCTGGCTGCCCTCTAACTCGTCCTCTATAACCTCTAGAATAAAATATGAACTCTGCTTGGTATTTAAAGCTCTTCGTAACATCAGATTACTTCCCTCCACATACTCTGTGATCCTTAGTAGCCCACATGCTGTTCTGAACACAAGCCTCACCTCCAGATTCTGTGTCTTTGTTTACCTAAAAGGCACTTCTACTGCACTTCCAGCCTCCGAGAATCCCTGATCAAGAACTGCTTTCTACATGAAGCATTTCGGGATTTCCTCAACTGTGAGTGTGCTTTCTCTCTAAACTACCTAATGTTCATTTTAAGTGTGTGTATGAATAAGCATATATGTATGTATGCATGTGTGTAAATATATGTATACATACATACTATATATACATATGTGTATATATACATAGAGATTGTACATATATATGTGTATATGTAATATATAAATTTTTATATGTAGGTGTTGTATCTCACACTAGAATATAAGATCCTTGAGGTCAGGGCTATTTCACTTTTGTCTTTCTACTTCCAATATTAGCAAATTGCCTGGTCCATAATCAATTCTTGTTCACTAATCAGGTACCTTCCCTAACCACAGTTGTCTTTCTCCCATCTGGGTCACTAACTAGGAGCAGTAAGATAGTAACACAGCCATCTATTCTTTTTGTTGTTTATGGAGAAATTATTTTACGGGGAAATAGCTTTTCCCCCCTTTTTCTTGTATTTTTTTGTAACCTTATTTGGTGCATTTCTTGCTATTTTGAGGTCATGAGTGTAGGAGCTTGGGTTGGATAGTGACCTTTAATCATCTTGCCTGGCATCCTTCCTGCCCTCCCCCCATCCCCTACTATGTCAAGAAGGCTAGAGGAAGATCCTCTCCCCAGCACCCTCCACCCCAGTATATTTGATGGCATTCCTGGGGAAGATTTTGTATCATTATTATTTAGCTAGCATTTTACAGTATTTTAAAGTTTGTAAATTGCTTTACATATATTATCTCATTTGATCCTTACAACAATCCATTTTACAGATTAAGATATTGAGGCTTAGAGAAGCTGCATGAGTTGCCTAGGCTCACATAGTTAGTAGATGAGTATCTAGGAGGAATAGAGTGGGTTTTCCTGTCTCCAGGTCCAGTACTGTAACCACTGTGCCCTCTAGGTGGAAATGAATGAGAGCCTGGAAGGAAGGCTCTCATTTGAGGGGGTAACAGATTCACTGAAGTCTTGAGATAGTATCTACCTCTTGTTATTTTTGAGTTTTATGAGAATAGAATGAAATGCTTGTAAAATGCCTCATGTTGCATCATATGAACACCAGTTTAATCTGGAACTAGCCACCAGTCCTTATGAGTAGACACAGAGTACCAGGGAGGTAATCCCCCACATAGAGAGGACTGGGAGTCTGCTTCCTGGGAGGGTTGTGATGATGTGGTGTAGCTATGATACAGAAATGCCTTGGAGAGATTTGGAGCACATGGAGACGTTCAGTAATTGGTTCTGGTCAGCTTACCATGTGATGAGAGGTCGATTTTTTTTGATTGCACAGCCAGAATTGGGTCAGTTGGGCCAACAAGTGCCTCAGTCCTTTTCTCAATGGCTTTTAGATGAGAAAAGAGAGACAGTGCTCTAAGGGGAGAGTCCCTTAACCCGTCCCTTTGGTGGTTCACGCGTAGCTCGTGGTTCTTTGCCTCAGCATTTCTTATTTTGTCTTAGACAAGGGAAATTGGAGATGACTGTGACCTTTAGAGTTTTGAAAGGTCTGGGAGTGCAGTTCATGCCAGGTTTTACAGCAAGTTGGTCTAGCTTAGTTTGTAGTAGAGACAAGGACTCCTCCAAGCAGTTGGAGATTCCATTTGGACATTCACTTGCTAGGACCAGTGTTGTATATAAACTGTGTTAAGAGTGAGTCCACTCTCTCCAAAGACTGAAATTATATAGAGGATAATGCATCCCTGATGACTGGGGCAGGAGAATGTTTATGCTTCTGTTCTTGCTATGTCTTTGGAACAAATCTGTCATTGATGTTTAAGTGCTTTCAATTGTGTCCAATTCTTTGTGACTCCATTTTGGGGGTTTTCTTGGCAAAGATACTTGGAGGGGTTTGCCATTTCCTTCTCCATCTCATTCTACAGATGAGAAAATGGAGGCAAACAGGATTAAGTGACTTGTCCAGGGTCACACATCTAGTAAGCCTCTGAGGCCAAATTTGAACTCAGGTCTTCCTGACTTTAGGCCTAGCACTCTATCCACTTGGACATCTAGCTGCCCTTGAAACAAATATCTCTTTGTAAAGGCCAATTGATATTCATTGGTTAAGTGGAACTGGGGTGCTGGTGCCTGGAAGCTAAAGGTGGGAACTACACTGGAATGAGGGCTAGAACTGAAAACATTAGAGAAGAACCTCAACTTCTCAGGGGACCCCTCTAGAACCGTAAGGGGAAAATACAGCTGGCTTGGCTCTGGCATAGAACCTGGAGAGTATCCAATACTTCAATTGTTAATTAATTAATTAACCTTTGAATGAAGGTTTTATAGCATATAAGAACAGGGGGAGGGAATGGAAAGGCAGATTTATTTGGCCATAATTGTGGAATAGCTTTGACTAGGAGGGAACCCTGGAGGGAAGGACCGAGTGGATATTCAGGAGAAAGTTTATTCCTCAAGAATGACCTTTCTCATCCTCAAAGCATCCGTCTTTCCCTGGGGATGGAACTGAAGTTTGGTTCTCATCAAATAAACCAACCTGGTTTCTGAGAACACCTGAATCCCCCCTCTGCCCTGGAATGTGGTGAAAGGAGTCCTGAGGTATCCTATGAGAAGCATCGAGGGATCATAAGATCTATTTCTGGCAATGACTCATTGGATGACTCAAGGTAAGTTTCTTCCCATCTCTGTATTTTAGGTCCCCAGCAGGGAAAGGGGATAACACAATGTAATTGTAAGATTCAGACCTGGAAGGGGCCTTAGAGATCATTCAGTGAAGCTCCTGTATTTTATAGCTGAGAAAATCAAGAGCCAGAGAGGGAAATTAATTTATTCAAGGTCATACAGGAAGCAAATTGCGCCCAGTGATCTTTTAACTACACCATCCACACTGCCTTTCAGACGGAGTTGGAATATATCCATAAATTAAGACAAATTCCCAGGATGTAACATTTAGCATAAAGAGCCCTTGACCAGAAGACCAGGAGTCAATCTCCGTTTCCTTCTTTTTAAAATAAGGGAGGTGGCTCTGAGGATCTCTAAGGTCTCTTTCTGTTTTAAATTCTAGTATTTCTAAAGAGATGATAATAAGAAATTGCAAATGATTTCCTAGAACAACCCCAGAGGCAACTATGGCTTGGTGACTTGAGAGCTCACCTTGGTGTCAGAATGACCTGGTTGAAGTCTTGCCTCTGATACATACTGGCTGGCACCCACTGTAGAGAGCCCAGGCAAATCCTTGGATGTTTTACTGCCTCAGGCAACTCTCTCGGACTATGAGCTGCAGAGCGGGTACCCCTCTACATTGATGGAGGAAGTTTCCTCCTGGGGAGTTCCTTAAACAGATGAAATCATAGATCTAGTCCCCTCCAAAAGCTTCCCTTGAACTCAGTTTCCATAACTGTAAGATAGAGATAATACCTTGTCCTTCACAAGACAGTGGATGAGAGTCAGAAAATGTAATCTCAGAGCTGGAAGAGATTTTGGAGGTCAGCTAATAAAAGATCCAGGTTCAACTGCTTTAGGAAGGGGAGGAAGCTCCACGCACACACTACGAAAGTATTATACCCACAGACAGGCTAGCTGCGGCTCTCCTTTCAAAGTACAGGTTATCTCAGGGTCCCTGGGGCCAATTTCCATTTGTCCTGAGACCTAATTGGAGCGTGTCTACTAGGAGTGGGGAGTAATTAAAGATTTCACATAAGGGATGTCTTTAGTTCTGTTCCTAAGATGAAGTGACAGGGAAGGAGGGAGGGGAGCATAGGTGAGGTTAAGAGAGAGACAGAGCTCACTAGGCTCTGTCGTTCTCTTTGTCTCAAAACAACAGAGCTATAAAAGACCAAAGCAAGGTTCTGGAAAAGGCTCTGCAGGTTACAGAGAAAGAAGTGGAGAGACTCAGAAGCAGAAGGGGGAAAGGGGAAAGGGATGGAAAGGGGGGAAGAGAAAAGGGAGGAAGGGGAAGGGGAAAGGAAGAAGGCAAGAGGAGGGAAGGAAGATAAGAGAAAGAAAGAAGGGGAGGGAAGAGAGAAGAAAAGAAAGAAAAGGAGGGAGAAATGGAGAAAAGAGGAAGGGAAGGTGAAAAGTGAATTGAAGAGAGCAGGAAAGGAGGAGACAGATGGAAAAGGGGCCAGAAAAGAAAGGAGGAGGAGGGGAGAGAGGGAAGTGAATGAAGTATGGGAGGAAGGGGATAGTGGAGGGAATAAGAGAAGGTTAGCTTGGATCACAGCACCCCCTGCTCCCTCTCTGAGCCCTGCACAGAGCTGTCTTAGGCCATTCAAGGCTGCATGCAGAGAGACAGGGTTCTTCTTTCTGGTATTAGCTCTGGGTCCAACACGCCTTCTTTCATTTCTCTCAGCCTTGACATCCCCAGAGCCTGTGTTTGCTGCCTCCTGGCCCTGCCAAGACCTCTCTATCTCTGTCTCTTTTTCTTTCTGCCTGTTCCCAAACAGCAAAGCTCCCAAGCCTCCCAGGCACGTGTCCTAGCGAGGCTCGGCAGGTTGTTCCATTGGCCTGTGGTGCTGAGCTAACCGCAGAGTCCTGGTTTCCCATTCACAATTCACTTGGCAGGATAACAGTGTGAGCGCTGGGCTGCTGGGGGCCAGGGGCAGGCAGCCTTCCTTTTCAGAAATGGGGGGTTGGGAGGTGAGAGATGGAGAAGGGGATTGTGTCCGTTACACAGCAGGTTGTGAATGCTAATTATCATTCCTCTCTAAACCTCAATTCTACAAGGCCTGAGTCCCTGTGGGACTGTCTATTAAAATTCTACAGAGAGAGTATTACTCTTCTCATTGTTTCTTTTACAAATTAGTTCCTGGATTTAATAGCTTGGGTTGCTGAGCAGATTTACAGAAGGAGGAGGTTGGAGGCAATGGAGCAGCAAGTGATTTGCCTGGTAACCTGAGTGTGGAGTTTTAGAGGTATTAGCTAGGGGATTTCTAGGAGTACTTAGTTCAGGGGATAGGTTCTCCCTGAGACTTTGTGGACAGATTCCAATGATGCCAGGTCACTAGCAGAGTTTTCAGCGGTGACATTCCATGGGCACTTCCTCTTTCCCTGTCCCTTCTGGAAAAGCCTGGGGTCCCTCCACAACCCCCTGGATTCCCCTCCCTACCACCAGGTAAATCTGGGAACTTCCATAGGACATTGAATTTTTTCTTTTTTCTTTTCATTTTCTCTTATTTTTCAATTAACAAGCAAATATTTGCTCTCACTCCCTCCTTGCCCCCAGTTTAAAAGAAAAATAGCATCCTTGTTACAATTATAGATGGTCAAGCAGTTCCCACGTTGGACATAGACTCTTAGAACGTCAGAGGCCATCTAGTCTAACCACCTCATTTTATTGATGAAAAAACAGAGGAGTGACTGAACCCCAGGACTCCTAACCTTTCCCTTCTCTGCCCCACCTCGTGTTGTACTCTTTCCACCACACCAACCTATCTTCCCACTATGGAGGTAAGATCACCTGAGCTGTTAGTGTCGTGAGGTCAAGATCATTTTCTTGATTTTCCTTTATAGCTGCTATGGTACAGGGGCAGGGGACCTATAGCCTTAGGGTTTGTTCTGTGAAGTTTGGATTTGGTCAAATGACTGCATTTGATGACCTAGGGGGCCATATGTGACCTCAAGGCTGCAGGTTCCACACTCCTGGTATAGAAGAGAGAGAACTGACCTCGGAGAGAGCAGAGTTGAGTTCCAATTCTAAATCTGACACCAGTTAATATGACCTTGGTTCAAGGGGAGTTTGAAGTCCTTACTTATAGTTCTAGAAAGGGAAGAAGCTGAAGAATAGAAAGTCAAAGCTAAAGACCATGCAGAAGAACAAGAGAATGCAGAAGGACAGATGCTGGCACTCAGGAGAAGTTAGTAAGGGCATGAGTCTTGAAATGTTTCACGTAAGGGCCTCTTGGTAACATTGAACATTTTTTGTATCTGTTCCCTGATTCTATTCACATGGCCACCATCTTAATTTAAGCCCTCATCACCTCTTAGCTGGATTATCACAATAGTTTCCTAATTTGTTTCTTCAATTCCAGTCTCTCCATTCTCCATTCTATCCTTTGCACAGTTGTCAGAGCCATCTTCCTAAAGTCTAATCTGACTATACCATCCCGTTGCTCAATGCTCAAAAGTCTGCCCTGGTTCCCTACTTGTCTCTAGGACAAAGCATCAGTTCCTTAGCTTGACAATTAAGGCTCTTCACAATAGAATTCCATGTTCTTCCTCTCTGCTTTTGTATAAGATGTCCCCCATGGCTGGAATCCATTCCCTTTCTGTCTGTTTTATAGAATGCCTAGTTTCCTTCAAGATTGAGTTCATGTGCCATCTCCTGTGGGTGGGAAGCTTTTCCTGTCTTTTCTTCTTCCTCTTCAAATGATCATGAACATACTTTCATGAATACATGTATGTGAATACATATATTCATATGTTCTACTTTCATGTCCATGAATTCTAAAATTCTTTCATTTGATCAATTTTTAAATCATTATATTTCTACCTCTTATTACCCATAATCCTGTTCTTGATCCTTCCTTCAATCACTCCATCTTCTAGGGCTCTTCCTAGGTCATCACCCCCAACCTTCATTTCACACTCTTTCATTACTAGCTCTGATACTACCTATGTGACCTCGGGTAAGTCTCTTAACCTTTCTGGCTCTCAGTTTCTTCCTCTGTCAAATGAGGAGGTTGGAGCAGATGCTCTCTATGATCTCTTCAAGTCTGAAATTTGTGATTATATGGTCATAAATTAGAACTCATTATCTCTGATAATTGCACAATTTCAAGCTTTGAAATTTTGCCTCTTTCCACCTCCCCTTTCCATCTCACTCACTCATCCTAAACCTATTCTTCACTTTTACCCTGAATTTCAGTAAATCCATTCCTGTTCTCCCAATCCACTTCCCCCAGTACCTTCACTTGCTTCCATATTCATCCTTGACCTCACTATCTGCCACTTGAATGTTTCACTAGCTACTGCTCTAAAATTCCTTGCTTCCCCTGATCATCCATTGTTCCTGATTTGTGAATCCACGTACTTGGGTAACCTCCTCTTATTTGATTTCTCAGCTCCTGCTTCAGGGATGTTGAGTGTGGCTTGAGAAAGTCACAATGCTGAGCTGGCATCATCCACTACAAACTCATAGCATGTAGTCTGAATTGGGCCCCTCACTGCTTAGCCACACTGGACTTAATACCATGGGTCAACTGTGGTCTTACCTTGTGTGGTTCTCAGCTGGGGAGAGTGGTATTACCCTAGAATATCCATCTACCCTTATGACTTTCTTACCCTGGAACATTCTTCTACTATTTTATTCCCTTTCTCCCATGGCTGAGTCCCTTTGAGGGCGTTTGGGGAGGGACCCAGGCTGGGAGTTTATTTCCCTCTGGGCTTTACCGCTTCAACACCATGCCCCCACAAGTACTTTTATTGTCACCCCCACTGATTTCAATTTCCTTTTAGGTATTGTCTTCCTCCATTAGAAGGTCAGCTTTTTTATAGATCTAGAAAAAATAATAATAAAATTCATATGGAAGAACAAAAGGTCAAGAATATAAAGGGAATTAATGAAAAAATCCAAAGGAAGGTGACCTAGCCATACCAGATCTAAAACTACATTATAAAGTGGCAATCATTGAAACTATTTGGTACTGGCCGAGAAATAGAGTAGTGGATCAGTGGAATAGGTTAGGTACACAAGATACAGTAGTCAATTACAATAGTCATCTACTATTTGATAAACCCAAATATTCCAGCTTCTGGGATAAGAACTCACTACTTGACAAAAACTCCTGGGAAAAATGGAAAATGGCATGGCAGAAACTAGGGATAGACCAACATCTCACACCCTATATCAAGAGAAGGGTACATGATTTACACGTAAGGGGTGAAGCCATAAGCAGCTTTGCAGAGCAAGGAATAGTTTACCTGTCAGAATTATGGAGAAGAGAAGAACTTATGACCAAACAAGAGATAGAGAACATTATGAAATAAAAAATGAATAATATGATTAAATTAAATTTAAAGGCTTTTGCACAAACAAAGCCAATGCAACAAAGATTAGAAGGAAAGCAAAAAGCTGGGAAACAATTTTTACAGCCAGTTTTTCTGATAAAGGTCTCATTTCTAAAATATATAGAGAACTGAGTCAAATTTATAAGAATACAAGTCATTCCCCAATCGATAAATAATCAAAGGATATGAATAGGTACTTTTCACATGAAGAAATTAAAGCTATCTATAGTCACATGGAAAAAATGCTCTAAATCACTGCTGATTTGAAAAATGCAAATTAAAACAACTCTGAGGTACCACCTCATACCTATCAGATTGGCTAATGTGACTAAAAGGAAAATGATAAATGCTGGAGAAGATGTGGGAAAATTGGAACACTGATGCACTGTTGGTGGAGTTGTGAACTGATCCAACAATTCTGAAGAGCAATTTGGAACTATGCCCAAAGAGTTATAAAACTGTGCATACCCTTTGATCCAGCAATACCACTACTAGGTCTGTATCCCAAAGAGATAATAAAAAAGGAAAAAGGATCTATATGTACAAAAATATTTATAGCAACTCTTTTTGGGGTGGCAAAGAATTGAAAATTGGAAGGATGACTATCAATTGGGGAATGGCTGAACAAGTTGTGGTTTATGAATGTAATGAAGTACTATTGTGCTATAAGAAATGATAAGAAGGTAGATTTCAGAAAAACCTGGAAAAATTAACTGATTAGATTAACTGATACTGAGTGAAATGAGCAGAACCAAGGGGACATTGTACACAGTTACAGAAACATTGTGCAATGATCAATTATGGTAGATTTAGTTCTTCTTGGCAATACAATAATTTAAGACAATTCCAAAAGACTCATAATAGAAAATGCTGTCCACATCCAGAGAAAAAACTATGGAGTCTGAATGTAGATAGAAGTATCTATTTTCACTTTTTTGTTGCTTTTTCTTTCTCATGGTTTTCCCCTTTTGTTCTGATTCTTCTTTCACAACATGAGTAATGTGGAAATATTTTTAATATAATTGTACATGTATAACCTATATCAGATTGCTTGCTGTCTTGGGGAGTGGAGTCTCTTCATTATTTCTTTTTCTCCACACTCTATCTACTGATTCCAAATATTTTCCCTGGCTGTCCCCTTGTGCCTGGAACTAACTCTCTGTCTCTGTGTCTTTGTTTCTTTTTTCTCTGTCTGTCTTTCTCTGTCTCTCTGTCTCTCTGTCTCTCTGTCTCTCTGTCTCTCTGTCTCTCTGTCTCTCTCTCTCTCTCTCTCTCTCCCTCTCCCTCTCCCTCTCCCTCTCCATTTCCCAACTTCTCTGGTTTCTTTCAGGTCTCAGTTCAAGTCCCACCTTCTGCAAGAAACCTTTCCCAATTCTTCTTTATTTTAGTGCCTTCTCTCTGACACTACCTCCAATTTGTCTAGTATATATCTTATCTGTATGTGGTTGTTTGCATGTTGTCTCCTCTGGAGATGAGGAGCTGTCTTTTACTTTTCTTTGCATCTTCATTCCTTAACACAGTGCCTGGTAGGTGCTTAGTAGTTGCTTAATAAATGCTAGGTGACTGATTTGTGACTGCCTTGCCTTGATATTCCTCTCATCTTATTTACCCTTTATTATTTATCCTCTCACCCCAACACACATCCCTACACTCATGTTTACAGCAGATGACCTCACCTTCTCCTTCATTGTGGCTACTGAGGCTATTTTGTGTGAATTCTCCCAGGTCCCCTATCATTTCCTTTAACTTTATTTTATTTTAATTGTGAAGTATTGGAATATCCTGGGAAGATCCTTTAACCCATTTAGAAGTTTGCCAAGGGACAGCAATGGAAATTTATGGCTGTATATTTTGAATCCTCTCTTACATTCTGCTATGTACATGGCAATGATTTTTCTTTTCTTATTTTGTATTTAATTTTTACTACTTAAATTTATAATATGTTTCTTTTTTCTTCTTCTTGTGTATTTAAGTTAAAATAAATTAATAAAAAAGTTTGCCAAGGATGTAAGTCATAGGGATGAGGCAATGATAACAGCTCCCTTTTTCCATTCTTCAAATCTTAGCATTTTCCTTCCACCCACCTTCCTCTTCTTTGATCACAGAAGAAACAATTCTACTACTCTACAATTACCATTATAATGCACTACTATAATGTACTGCCATTATGGATTGGATTAGAAGGCCACTGAGGTCCTTTCCAACTTTGAAATTCTGTACTGCTTCCTAAGGCTAAAAATCTCTTTGTTTTTCAGTTGTTTTTCAGTCGTGTCCAACTCTTTGTGATCCCATTTGGGGGTTTTCTTGGCAAAGATACTGAAGAGGTTTGCCATTTCCTTCTCCAGCTTATTTTACAGATGAGGAAACTGAGACAAGCAGGGTTAAGTGACTTGCCCAGGATCATACAACTAGTAAGAATCTGAGGCCAAATTTGAATTCAAGTCTTCCTAACTCTTGTTCTAGTGCTCTTTGCACTATGGCGCCACCTAGCAGCCCTCCTAAATCCCTTTACCTGAATCCTTAATCCCATTCCCTTCCAACCTACTTCCGGAAATGGATCTCTCTTCTTTTACTCTTCTTTAATTTCCTCGTCTCCCTGACTTTTTCTCATATATCTATCTATCTATCTATCCAATCTTCTTTTTCTCACTGCTAAACTTCTTGAAAAAAGTTTTCTAACCCAATGTTTCAACTTCTTCCCTGATGGGTCTCTTCAGTACTCCTGGAAATCTGGTTTCTGCCCCACATCATCCTGCTGAGACTGCTGGCCCCATGTCAACAATGATATCCTAATCACCAGTTCAAGAGTCTTTTTCACCCCAGTTCTCATTCTCCTTCAATTTCATGCTGGTTCTGACACTGTTGACCACCTCCCCACCACACTCCTTGGACAATGGTAAATGTTTAACAACTGTTTCTCTAGGAATAAAATTGTATGTAATATACACCTTTCAACTTAATCTGCAATGTTAACACTTTCAGTGTTATGGATACAGTTGAGTTGGGATGGGGTGTCTCCCCAAAATATATGAAGGCTTCTCCAATGGGATGAGGATAATGTGAACAATTTGTTCCAATGGGCCATGAAATGGCAGAAGTAGGTGCTTAGGAGCAGCTAGGTGGGGCAGTGAATAGAGCACCAGCCCTGGAGTCAGGAGAACCTGAGTTTGAATTTGACCTCAGACACTTGACACTTACTAGCTGTGTGACCTTGGAACCCCAATTGCCTTGCCTTCCCCCGAAGAAGAAGAAGAAGAAGAAGAAGAAGAAGAAGAAGAAGAAGAAGAAGAAGAAAAACAAGAACAAGAACAAGAAGAACAAGAACAAGAAGAACAAGAACAAGAACAAGAAGAACAAGAACAAGAAGAACAAGAACAAGAACAAGAAGAACAAGAACAAGAACAAGAAGAACAAGAACAAGAACAAGAACAAGAACAAGAACAAGAACAAGAACAAGAACAAGAAGCAAGTGCTTAGAGCTTGGTTAGATATGAAGACATCAAGGTCATCCACTGGACTTTGACCAACCGCCAGTCATCTTGATTTTTGTCTTGCCACTGGACCTCAATGATTCCGGAAGAGAGAGTGAGGCAGATGACTTCATGCAGCTCTGCCTCACTTAAATCCAATTTGTACACTAGTAAACAGATGTCACCCATACTATTTAAATATGAGATGTGCCTGTTGGGGTTATATCCCAAAGAGATCACAGAAGTGGGAAAAGGACTCATATGTACAGAAATATTTATTGCAGCTCTCTTTGTGGTTGCAAAGAACTGGAAATATAGGGGATGCCCATCAGTTGGGGAATGGCTGAACAAGCTATGGTATATGAATGTAATGGAATACTATTGTGCTATAAGAAATGCGAAGGAGATGGACTTCATAATTACCTGGAGAGGCTTATACAAATTGATGCTAAGTGAGAAGAGCAGAACCAGGAAAAACTTGTACACAATCACAGACACATCGTACGTGTGATGATCAAACTTGATAAACTGGACTATCCTCAACAACGCACAGCTAAAAGACAACTCTACAAGCCTCAGGATGGAAGAAGATCTCTAAACTCAGAGAAAGATCTAGAAAGACTAGAGTTTAAATGGA
>JAQQSV010005401.1:0-14553 GCA_028646515.1 Pseudochirops corinnae | reverse complement strand
TGCTCAGTCCCCCTGCTGTCTGCAGGCTGTGGGCGGGAAGCTACAATGCGGAGGCGGGTGCAAAACCTCTGCCTTTCACTTTTCCGCTCTGGAGACCTTTCAGCCAGACTGCTCATCTCCCCCTTTCACAATCTCCACTCGCAGCTGGTGCTAATCCGCTCACCTGAGAGGCTTCTCCCGCCCAGCCGCCCCCGGGGCGCAGCCGCGGCTTCAGGCCAGGCTGGTTTCAGTTTGCAGTGCTGATATGGTTCCTTGTAGCCGAGCTGACTTTAGTGGGAAGTATCCTTGTGTGCGTTTTGGAGTTCTAGGATTGGTTTAGAGTCTTATTTTATGGGTATTTTGGGGTGGCTATGTGAGAGCTGCGATATGTTGCTGCTGCTATGCCTCCATCTTGGCTCCGCCCCCTGTCCTCTATTTTTTCATTGTTTTATTTTTGTTTTATTGTTTCTTGATTTCTCATGAAGTCTTTAGCTTCTTTTTTTCAATTATATTTTTATTTATGTTAATTGATTTATTTTTAGTTTTCAACTTTCACTTCCATAAGTTTCAAACTTTCTTCCTCTCTCCCCCCCTTCCCAAAATGGCATACAATTTAATGTAGGCTCTACATATACATTCCTATTAAACATATTTTATTGATTTCTTCTTTCTCTATTTTATTCATGTAAGCATTCAGATATATCAAACTTCCCATAAGAACCACTTCTGTTGCATCTCATAACTTTTGGTATGTTGCTGATTATTGTCATTCTTTTGAATAAGTTATTGATTGTATCTATGATTTGTTGTTTGACCCACTCATGATTTAGGATTAGGTTATTTAGTCTCTAATTAATTTTAGTCTATATTTCCATAGCCCTTTATTACATATTATTTTTATTGTATCATTATCTGACATGGATGCATTTAATATATCTGTTTTTCATAACTGGATTGTGAGGTTTCTATGCTCTAGTACATTGTCAGTTTTTCTGTATGTGTCATGTACTACTGAGAAAAAAAAAAGCATATTCCTTTCTTTCTTCATTTAATTTTCTCCAGAGGTCTACCATATCTACCTTTTCTAACATTCTATTCACCTCCTTAACTTTCTTACATATTTGGAGGTTAGATTTATCATGTTCAGAGAGTGGAATTTTGGGGTCTTCTACTAGTATAGTTTTACTGTCAATTTCTTTCTATAACACCCTTAACTTCTCCTTTAAGAATCAGGCTACTATACTATTTGGGGCATATATGTTTAGTAATGATTATTACTTTATTATCTGTGGCGCCTTTTAGTGTGATACAGTTTCTTTCCTTATCTCTTGATTTGGATCTATTTTTGTTTTGTTTTATTTGAGATTAAGATTGCTATCCTTACTTTTTTTTTTTTTTACTTCAAGTGAAGCATAATATAATCTGCTCCAGCCTTTTGCCTTTACCCTGTATGTATCCCCCTGTTTCAATTGTGTTTCTTGGGGAGTCAAGATGGCAGCATAGAAGCAGGAGAACTCTATAGCTCCCTCCATAACCACCTCAAATACCTAAAAAATATGACTCTAAACAAATTTTAGAGCTCCAAAACCCACAAAAGTACAGAGAAACAAAGCTCCCACTGAAGGCAGGCCAGCAGGCAGGATGGGAAGGGCTCATCCCAACATGCTGATACCCGAAACTAGTCATGCCTGTAGCCCCAGGGTGGCCAGGACAAGTGGCGGCTTGAGCATTCAGGAGAGTGAATCACCAGCACCTGTGGCAGTTTCTGCTAAATTTGGGGGAGAAAAGCAGGCAAGGCCATCTGCCCCCAGGGTAAGAAAGCAGCAGAAATGGTGGCCCTGCAGCTGTCTCCACATGGTTGCTTCAGAGCTCATGGCCTACAGATTGAAGGGGAGCCAAGTGATCATTCAGAACCTAAGTGCTTTTGCCCTAACCTGGCTGGATCAGTATTGCAGTCTTGGGTGGTGGTCATGAGGTCTGTGATCACTGAGCCAAAGCTGGTGGGGGCTGCAGACATGGCCACCTCCTAATAGCTCTGGCAGGTGTGTAAACCCCAGCAATTTGGGAGCTTTCCTCTCTGGAAGCAGAGTTTCACAGAGCTAAAAAGTCACTTAATTGCCTGGCAACATAAGCAGGCAAAGGAAACAAAGTAAGAACAGCAATCCAACTTTATATTCCTTTTTTGGGGACAAAAAGGATCAAAGCATGGAACAGGAGGAAGACAACACAGTCAGAACTCCTGCACCAAAAGACTTCTCAATTCTAATTTTAAAGGACTCATTTTCTTCACTCAACTTTTGTACCTTTTTCCAGTTAGCGAATTCTAGCTTTTAAGGAGTTTATTTTTTTTTTCAGTGAATTTTTGCCTGATTTCCATTTAGCCAATTCTGCTTTTCAATGCTTCCTTCATCTCAGCTTTGGGGAGCTTTTTAAAAAATTTTTACTATTTTACCTATTCTGTTTTTTAAATGTTATTTTCTTCAGTTTTGTGTGTGTGTCACCTTTACTAAGTTGTTTGCCCTTTTTTTTAATTATTTACTTGAATCACTCTCATTTCTCTTCTCAGTTTTTCCTCTACCTCTCTTACATGATTTTCAAAATCCTTTCATAGCTATTCCATGGCTATAAATTTTTTTCTTGGAGGTTTTGGATGTAGAAGCTTAGAATTTGTTATCTTCTTCTAAGTGTTTGTTTTGACCTTGTTACCATAGTAACCTTCTATAGTAAGAATTTTTCTGTTTTCTCATTTTCTACTCTATTTCTTGACTTTTATCTTTGTTAAAGTGGGACTCTGTTTCCAGAATGGAACATCTAGTGCCCCAAACTTCAGTTTTTTTTGTGCAGCTATATTCAGCAATATGAACCTTTAAGTTTTTTGTTCTTCCAAGGTACTATGTTCAAAGTAGATGTATTTACTCCTTTCCTCACCTTTACTGTGATCTGAGTGTCCACAAGCACTGTTTTCTGCCCTGGAACTAATGAGGTTCCTCACTCCACTGCAGCTGTAAAGTCTGGTGTGCTACTGTTTCTTCTTGTCCTGGGATGCCACCCAAAACTGTGACACTGATCTGAATATGAACAAAACTACAAAGTCCTGCCAACATTGCCTACAAGAACAACAAAAAAAGATTGCAATAATCTCCCTCTAATCAATTGTTCAACACTCTTACTGTCTCTGGGCTGAGAGATATGGAAGTAGTCACTGCCACCACAGATTCATTGACTCCTGAGGTTTGCTCCTGGATTCCTGGGATGTGATCTGTGTTGGTGCAGCCTCTGTTGGATTGTGATCCATTCTTACTTTGGTGTGACAGATCTTTTCTGCCAAACTTCTAAGTTGTCTTTGGCTAGAAAATTATTTTACCCTGTCCTTTTGTTAGTTCTGCCACTTTCAGACTTGTTTTATGATATTATTTAAAGGTGTTCATATGGGATTTTGGGAAAGCTTGGGCAAGTCCCTGCCTTTTCTCTTCTGTCTTCCTATTTGTCATTTCTTATAGCACACTATTATTTGTTCACAATAATATACTGCAACTTGTTCCACCATTCACTAATTGATGGGCATCCCGTCAGTTTACAGTTCTTTACCACCGCAAAAAAAAACTTGCTATAAATGTTTTTGTACAAATAAACATTTTTTCCCCTTTTTCATCTCTTTGGGAAAATCTACTTGTGGTATTTCTGGATCAAAGTATATGCACAGTTTTTTAGCCCTTTGAGTAGAGTTCCAAAGGATTTTTCAGAAAAGTTGAACTACTTCACAATTCTACCCACAATACTTGATTTCCCAATTTTTCCACATATCCTCCACCATTTGACATTTTTCTCTTCTGTCATATTAACCAAACTGACAGGTGTGGCATGGTACTACAGAGTTGTTTAAAATTTTAGTTCAGCATTCAACTATTATGTGTAAATACATTTATATATGTATGTATGTGTGGGCAAATAGGACTAATGGCCTAATCCTTAAAGAGTACTTCCCCTAGGGCACTTTTTTTTTATGTCATCCAATAGTATTCAGGAGTCGGGGTGAACCAGCTTGTGAGAGCTGATTGCTAAATTTTCAGGGAGAACACTTACACCTCAGAAATCTGAAAACTTAAAAACAGGTGCTTAATTATTCTTTCCTTTATAGTTTGAATTTATTAAAGTGATGAAATAATGTTAATAAAGCCTATTTAGCTTAGAAATGTGTCGAGTATTTTAACCATATTTCAAAGGAATTCTATGGCAGAAGAGATTATAGCCTTCATAGAAAGTTAGATGGCAAAGTGGATAGAGTTATGGACTTGGAGTCAGGAAAACTTGATTTTCATTTCTGCCTTTAACACAATACATGTTGTAATTGCAAGCACTCTAGCATATCCAGGATGGCTGCTAGCACAGGTTCCTAGATCTGCTTTTCTAAAGGAAAGCAACTCAAAAGGGGTTAACGGTGTTACTTTAATTGAACATAAATATATCATCCACTTAGTTCAGGGGAAAAAGTCAGTACTCTGAACTTCAAAAAATATAAACAGAAATTACAAGCAGTCAAAAAATACAGACAGAGAAAATAACACTATTTGACAGGCCACCAGACAGGGCTTCTAGCTGTCTAACCATTACATACATACAGTGTTAATTACCAGAGAGAGAACCAACATCATCAGGGTTTTCAAAACTAGGTCACTCAATGGCTACCCAAAGTTTCGTCTGGCCAAATGATACAACTCTTCCCATAAGTCAACCCCAAAGCAAAACTCACCTCAGAGGCTATGTATATATGTATAGCCTTCTTCAAGGTCAGAGAACAACACATCCTCTGTGATCCGCTGCCCAATTACAAAGTAATCAAAGGTGTTTTCCTTCCTGAAAAGCAAGCTTCCCCTAAGCAAGTTTCTCTTGTTATTCTCCAAATGAGGCCCATTAAGGGGCAGGGAAGATCTTCAAATTCCCTAGGCTTATTTAGGTACATGCCCATTCCATAGGCAATTTATATCTGAATTGGCATTAACATATCTTAAGTACAACATAATACCCACAAAATAAACACATCACATTTGCAAGATACATAACAGAGCTTATTACCAGAGTGGCCACACAGGCTTAAACAAACACAAAGTGCATAATCTTATAGTTCCCCCAATCCAAAACAAAAATGTCCAAATAAGGACCTTCTTGGGGGTGTGTACTTCTCCTTCTGCTGCTCTTTCAAGCTTCTTCCTGGCACTTTCAGGTACAGGGTCTGATAAGCCAAGTCCCAGTCATAACACTGCATCAGTCTCCACTTCCAAGTCCCGAGGTGTGACTGGGAAACAAAGCCAGCAGGGTCAGGTGCTTGGGGGTCCACAGTACTCCACCCCCACAATAGTGTAGCATTAAGCACCCTAGCAAAGTGGGCATGCAGGCAGGTCTCTGTTCCTGCTCCATGGCTCCACAGAATTAGTTAACACAACTGGGAAACAAACAATTATCCTAGTCCCCATACTTTCATTTTAGTTTGTGGATCCTGCCAACTATGCCATTTCTTCTTCTAAATCCCTTCTGCCTCCAAATAGAGGTCCAATATTTTGCTATGCCATTCTCATTGCCAAGTGTAGCATTGTGACTCATGGATAAGTCATTGGACCCTTGACAGTCTCAGTTAACCTATTGGCAAAAAGGAAAAATAGTAATGCTTACCTCATAAGACTTTTATTAGAATCAAGTGTAATAACATACTTCAAAGTGCTTTGAAAACATTAAAGCTCTTTATAACTGCTAGCTATTAATATTATGAATATACTTATTTGATTTAGCAAATTAAAAAAACCTTCTGTTGAGGAGAATATTGCTTATTTCACTTAAACAAAATTAAGACTATAGTTGATTTATAAAGAATAGAAAAGAACCCTCAATATGTAGGAATTAGGAACCTAGAAGCATTTTTTAAAAGGCCAAGATCCTGTGTTCTTTTTAAAAGAGCTTATATTAAGAGGAAGCACTTTTGTGCCAGCTGTGGAAATGGCCAAGGAAAAGCTAGGTGTGTGCTTAATTGAACCTGCAAGTGACCAGTTGCAGGTGGCATTCAGAGGTTAATTTGTACCTTTGATATGATGTTTCCATGGCTAATTATGTATTTAATTTGCTTGTGGGTTCACTTTCTTTTCCTGTGCAATTTCTATGCCCTTTAAATGATTGTAGGATCAAATCTTCTAACTCATTTAGAAGAATGCTGCGACTAAAAGGTCAGCTTAAAAATCTGGGAAAAGAAAAAAAAATAGTTGGCTTACAGCAGTAGTAGCTGAGAAAATGATTGTGTATTACATGATTTTACAAATTAGCAAAGAAAAAGAGAAAAAACACAATTAAAGGGATAAAAATACTGGAGAGTGTCAGGGAAAGCTGCCTGATGGGATGCAATAATTTCATTTATTGGCATGGATGTCATTTTCTTTCATTTTTGTGTATCAAAGGATATTAGTCATTTTCAGGGAAAAAGAACAAATTGTAATTACCTAAAGTCACTGTTATGCTCTACTATTGAATTTTAGTATAGAAATGAAGATGCATAATAGCCCTATTTCTTTGTGGACCAGCAAAGTAAGGATTCTGTAGATATTCTCTGCATTCTCTTGGAAGGAGAAAAATATTATTTTGATTTTGAATCCTAAATTGTTCACTTGCTTGGTGGAAATCTTTTAAAAATTCTTTCTTTTATGCCTTACTACACCTAGGACAGCTTGGACCCAGGTCAAATATACAGTATATACTGATTGTATAATTGATTGTTAAAATGAGGGATCGGTCATGTCATTTTGTGGTGAACAAACTCATGATGTTGACTAGTTTTCTGCCAAATTATGGTCAAAGTAGTTTGCAGCCAAGATTGCCATTGACTTTCTTGATTGAACTGGCACATACAAATGTTCATTATTTTCTGTAATATGTGTGTGTAAGTCTGTGTGTGTGTGTGTGTGTGTGTGTGTGTGTGTGTGTGTGTGTGTAGTGCATATATAATTCCTGATCATCACCCTGAGGCAAAGTATAGGTGAGATACCTCTCAGAATAATGCATCCTGGTCCCTAGAAATCTGAGCTTCCTAGAGTATCCTGAAATACTACCGAGTTAAGTGCCACTGTTATAAATCCCAAAGGTCCAAGAGGATTAGGTTGGAGGAAGCTAACTCCAAGAAGTAGAGGTGAGATAAAATAGTAAAATAATCAAGTTTGAGATCAAATAAGTTAGGATACATCACCAAAAAGCATTTGTAATTGGAGCTTGGCTATGACCCAAAGCCCGAATTCAAGAATTGTAGAGATGAGTGAGCATAAAAAGATACAGACTATTTTAAAGAATTATGGTAGATCAAGAGATAAAAAAATGTAACTAAAAAGAAAAGAATAACCCCATTAACTATAAGCAGAAACTGAAACTAAGAAAAATAAAATTTTCTAATGGGACTACATAAATACCTGGAAAAAATGAAGCAAAAGAAAAAAATAGATTTAATAAAATCACTGAAGGAAAGAAATGGAAGAGTATAGCACAGAGAAGAAAGTGGTTGTTTCTTGACTTGAAATACCTAAAATTTAAAACAGACCATAAAATTTATAACTAAAAGAACAACAAAAACAAAAATAGTTGGAAAAATCAAAAGATTTAAAGAAAATATAAAATAAAAAGTATCTGCTAGCTACTGAGCTGGAAAAGAGGTCAAGAACAAATAATTTAAGATCATTAAAAGAATCATGAAAACCACAATAAAGAAAAACATGTGGATCCTATATTTTAAGAAATTGTAAATGAAACCTGTCCACGTGAATTAGTAATAGATTGTAAAATGAAAATAGAAAGAAATAAAATCCCACTTATCTCCCACTGAAATAAATCACAAGTAGGAATGCCATAGTAAAAATCAAGGTATATCATTTCAAAGAAAAACTTTGTAATCTTCAAGAAAAAAAAAATCAAGAATCATATTTGGTATAAAACACTATCTGTATACTTCTATCATAGAAAGGAAGTTTTGGAATACAAAATGCCAAGAGAAAAATGTTGTAGGCTTACTATTAAAAATAGCTTATAAAAAATAACAAAGCTGGATTTAGTTCAACAAAATTTTTATGGGATTTAATTTTTAAAATTTTTATTTTCAGTTGCTAATCCTCTTTTCCCTTCCTTCTCCACTCATTGAGAAGGCAAAGAATATGATTCCAATAATACAAATAATGTCATGCAAAACATATTTTCACATTAGTCACTTGTCAAAAACAACCAAAAATAAGTGGAAAAAATATACTTCAGTTTACATTCAGAGTTCATCATTTCTCTCTATGGAAGTAGATAAGATTTTCCATCATGGGTATTTCAGAATTGTCTTGGACCATTGTATTGACCAAAGTTGCTTGCCTTTCAAAGTTAATCATCTTTACAATACTATTGTCACTGTGTATAATGTTCTCCTTTTCTGGTCATTTCACTTTGCATAAGTTCATATAAGTCTTCAATAATTTTTCTGCAACAATCTGTTTTACAATTCCTTACAGAATAATGATATTCCATTGCAATCATTCACCACAATTTATCAAAGCATTCCCCTATTGATAGGTATATATTTAGTTTCAAATTCTTTGCCACTACAAGAATAGCTATAATATGCATCATTTTCCTTTTCCTTTTATCTTTTTTGTGTAGAGGCCCATTTATATTGCTGTTATGAGTATACATAGTTTTAGAACTTTTGAGACATTGCTCCACATTGTTCTTCAGAATGGTATGAGTAGCTCACATCTCTATCAACTTTGCATTAGTGTACCTGTTTTTCTACAGCTTCTCCAGCATTTCTTGTTTTCCTATTCTGTCATCTTATCCTATCTGATGAGAGGGAACACATGCCTCAGAGTGGTTTTAATTTACTTTTTTTAAATTATGTGACTATTCTAATTTTAATCATGTGACTATAGCTTTGATTTCTTTATCAGAAAACATCTTGTTAATATCCTTTGAGCATTTATCAATTAGGGAATGACTCTTATATTTACTATTTCGGCTCACTTACCTGCATATTTGAGAAATGACACCTTTATCTGGAAACTTACTTTAAAAAAATAAAAAAGTCTAGATGCTTGCTTTCCTTTTAATTTTGGTTGTGTTGGTTTTCTTTTTGCAAGATGTTTTTTTTGAAACAATGAAAATTATCTATTTTGCGTCCCACTATCCTCTTTATCTCTTGTTTGTTCGTGAACTTTCCCTTAATCCATAGATCTGACACGTTAATTTTTATGCTCTGCTAATTTGCTTGGAATATTATCCTTTATGTCTAAATTATGTATTCATTTCACTTTTTTTGATATATGATGAGAACTCTTGATCAATGCCTGCTTTCTACCAGACTGCTTTCTGATTTCCCCAGCAGTTTTTGTCAAATAGTGAGTTTTTGTCCCAGTAAGTTGGACTTAGGGTTTATAAAACATTAAATTACTGTGGCAATTAACACGTAAATTTTCTACCTAATCTATTCTATTGATCAGCCTCTGAATGTTTTATCTAGTACCATATTATTTTGATGTTTAGTACTTCATAGTATAGTTTGAGTTTAGAGCTGTTAGTCTATCTTCTTAAAAATACTTTAAAAAAATGATTCCTGGAGAAGAGCCAAGATGGTAGAGTAAAAGCAGGAACATTCTTGAGCTCATCCCTAATTAACTCAAATACCTGTTAAAAATGACTATAAACAACTTTTAGAGGAACAGAAACCACAAAATGACAGAATGAAATATGTCTCCAACTGAGGACAGCCTGGCAAACTGACAGGAAGTCTCTATCACACAGGGATAGGAGTGGATCACAGTCCTGGGTGGGCCGGCACAGATCAGCAGCACAGATTGGCTGGACCAGACCTCAGTGGACTGATTCACTGGCAGCTGTGATGGTTTCCAGACTTCTCAACCCATAAATGTCAAAAAGAAAGTAAAAGTCATTGGGAAAACTGTTAGAACTGGGTGAGAGAAGAGCCCAGTTGGGACTCTACCACAGGGCAGTAGATGTGGTGGCAGCTACAGCCGCTGCAGCAGTGATTGCTTAAAAAGCTCCAGACCCGTAGATAGCAGGATATAATGGCAAACAAGAAGTACCGAATGCCTTGTTTCAGCTATTTAATTATTTATCACCTTGTTTCAATTCAAGTCTCTTTTAAGCCTTGACCATGAGCATATCAAGTCTTTATTAAGAAACAGAACTTTTGAAACCCAGAACATGTGAAACATGGCTGCTGATGAAAAAGGAAGGGAAGGAGCTAATGACTATATATAACTAGAAGCCCAAGCTAGGAAAGGGCAGAACTGAGAAGAGAGCACTAGTGGTGGCAAAATTGAGAATGGGAACTTTATGTTGGGCAGGCACTCGATTTGCCTGTTCTGTTTGTGTTGATTTTTGTGTATGATACTTTATAGAGAAGCCCTGGGACCTTACTGGAATCCCTAAAAGAGGATTTTCTTTTTGTCTGTTTATAGATGTCCTGGAGGAGGAATTCAGAGGTCCTGGGACTGTACTGATGGTTTGTGTTGACCTCTTGGATCTTGTTTCTGGCTCACTGTAGATTTCACAGGCAGATAGTGAATTGATGATTGAGCTGGCAATGCATAAGAATGTTGTTTTGGCTCTGTTAAACTTTGTCTTCCCAGAAATAGAAACTGTGAAGGACTTGAGGTGGACTGGACACTTTGAACTTCAATATGGAACAGGAACTGGATGAGGAACTAGATGAAGAGCTGAGAGCTTCCTACCCTTGAATTCAGGTGATAGTTGGGCAGATTCTGGCAGGAGCTGGACCCATGGAAGAGGAACAATGGAATCTGAGAGACAGCCTCTAGTCAAGATGAAAAGAGGTCTCCTTGGGTACTTGATGCTGACTGAGAAGATCATGATTTACTGTGGCCTAGGGGTGGAGAACTTTGACTATTGTATCTTGTGTCCTCTAAGGAAGTTTTCTCCTGAAGGATGATTGAGTTAAGGATTTACTGAATGATTGTACTTTATGTCCCTTAAGGAGCTTTGCTCCTTAAGAATGATTGAGTTAAGGACTTACTGGATAATGTCTTTTGCTTAAAATTTTGTGACCAATTTCGGGAAAACTATATAGCCACTTAATTGATAACTTGTTATGTTATAACACTGTAAATGCTGTACTTTGGTTTCTGTGACTGTTTTCCTTTAATTTACTGCTGAATAAATAGAGAGTTCACTATACTATGTAATCAGACCCTTAAAGCTGTTCACAGCAACAATCTCCTGAAAAGCTCCTTGTGCTTGGTTTATATGAGGAGTGATCAAGCTGGCTGACCTTAGTGCAGTTGCAGGAATCTCTTTGCTGGTACTAAAGCAGGCTTCTCTTTTTTTGTTGAGACTATGAAGAGGCACTCCTCCTCACAGTTCTGAGGCAGATGCCTGGAAGAAGCTCTGACAACAACTGTGCAAAATCCCAGAAACTGGGGACACAGTACTCTCCACTCTGTAAGCAGAGTTCTACCATGGTAGAACACTACCATGGTAGTGATAGTTCTGTAACAAGTCTACATTTTTCTTGGAAGCTTTTGATGTGGGAGTTCTGATTGTGTTGTCTTATTCCTGTTCCATGCTTTGATCCTTTTTGTCACCAAAAAAGGAATCTAAAGTTGGATTGCTGTTCTTACTTTGCCTCCTTTGCCTACTCACGTTGCCAGTCAATTACTTGACTTTTCACCTCTGTGGGACTTGGCTTCCAGAGAGGAAAGCTCTGTCCCAAATTGCTGGGGTTTTCAAAGCTGCTGGAGCCATTAGGAGGCCACTGCTGTCTCCACCAGCTTTGGCTCAATGAAAACGCACCTCAGTACCTCCACCCAAGATTATGATCTCAATGCAGGCAGGTTAAGGCAAGAGCACTTTGCCTCTAAATGATAGTTTGACCCCCTGCAATCTGAAAGCTGAAAGTTTCTGAAGCAACCACATGGGGGTGGCTTCAAGGCTGCCACTTCTGCTTCTTCCTTCCCCTGGAGGCAGCTTGGCAAGACCATTTTTCTCCCCCAAATTTAGCTGAGTTCCCCCAAGCTGCCTTCAGTGGGAGATGTGTTTTTTCTGTAATTTTGTGAGTTCTGGGACCCTAAAATTTGTTTCGAGTCATATTTTATGGGTATTTGAGTTGATTATGTTAGAATTGTGAAGTTTTCCTGCTTCCATTCTGCCATCTTTCCTTCAGTTACTTTTTCTCATACTTTTGGCATTATTAGCATTTCCTTTATAATATTGAATAATAATGATAATAATAGATATACTGTCTTCATCCTTGAACTTATTGGAAAGTCTTATGCTTTATACCAATTATAGAAAATACTTGCTTTAATTCTTAGAGAGATATTACTGCAATGCAAAACAAAGGCAACTTCCAAGATTGGGATTATCAGCATAGCAAACCTCATTTATTCAGCAAACATTCACAAAACAGAGAAAGTCAAAATACAGTTTAATTTGTTCATTTAAGAAATAAGTTCTCAATTCAATTGCAAAGAATCAAGGTCCAAGTATCCCACCCCTGGCCAGTACATTAGTCAAAGTAGCCCACTCCTGGGCAGTACATATACTTAGTCAACAAAGTGTCTCATCTCAAATGGAGATTAGTATCCAATCACAAACAAAGTACATTCATCAGGTCAATCACAGAGCACAAAAAACTCAAAGGCTTCCCACCCCTGAATCTCAAAAGGGGCATGAGAGCACAAAGGACAATCCATCCTTAAGTTACAACAAGGTTAAGATATCATCTCAGCATTAAATACCCAAGGAAAGACCCTTCTTTTATCTTCACTCATGGCAAGCCCTCAGCAATATCAGTTCCTGGGGAGACAAGGCTCAACAAAGCCATAGCCAGTGTTTTCATCAAGTTTCTCTCTGCCTGTAGAACAGTCCCAGAACACCTGAAAACATCAGCAAGACCCTCTTCCAGGATTTCTGTAAACATACAACAGGAAAATCCTCCTTCAGAGCTTCTGAACCAACAGCCAGGTTCCAGGACATCTACAACAGCAGCACTGTCCTTCACCAGCAGGTGAATCTGGCAAAACAATATCAAAACAGACAGACAAAATACAGGCAGCACAGCCATGCCTCCTCAGTTCTTGGCAGCTCCAGGTGGCAGTTCTCAAAAGTTCTGGGCAGCTCCAATGGGTTCTCAGCAGTATTTCTCTCAGAAACTCAGGCTGCACGATAGTGGATACTGCTCTCCCAAAAGTCCTTCTGACCTTCTCTAGGCTTGGGCCTCTCTCCCGATTCATGGTTCCCCCCAGTTCAGCCCTCTCTCTTTACAACAACAAGTCCACCCCACAAGTGGGATTCACAAGCTTTGGGTTTAACACTCAATCCAAAAACCAAGCCAAGACAGTGGTATCTCCAAATTTTATTACCATTACAATTACTTACCATTTTAGGAAAATGCTTATTTTATTCCTATGTTTTCTAGTGTTTTAACAAGAATGATTATTGTATTTTTGTCTAAAGGTTGTTTTTTTCTTCATATATTAGAATAATCTTGTAATTTTTGTTTATCTTGTTTTTGATATGACCAAAGATGCTAACATTTTTCCTAATATTGCATCATTCTTGGTTCCATATATCTCCATTCTTAATATGAATCATCCTGGCCAGTATGTATGATTATAGCTCTATATTGTTCTAATCTATGTGCTGTTAATATTAATTTGAAAAATTGGTTTATAGATGTCTTTTTATGTTTTTATTCTCCCTGATTAATAAAACCATATTTGTGACATAGGACAAATGTTATAGGACTCATTTTTTCCCAAAAATGTTTATATTATATTTTAATTTACTCCTTTAATATTAGGCAGAATTTACTGGTAAATACTTGTGGTTATATTACATCCTCCTCCCCTTATGGATCTTGTTTATGGCTTTATTCAATTTCATTTTCTCAAATAAGGTAATTTAAATATTCTATTTCCTTTTATATTGATATATGAAGCATATAGTTTCATAATTATTTATCCATTTCACTTGTATGGTCAGTTTTATTGGCATATAGATGATTAAAACAATTCACAATAATTTCTTGGATTTTTTTCTTTATTGATGGTTTACTGAGCCTTTTCATTTTGATATTGAATATTTGGTTTTCTTCCTACTTTAATCAAATTAAACAATGGTTTACACATTATTTTTCAAGAAATTTGATGCCAGTTTCATTAGTTCAATAGATTTTTTTCCTTCCAATTTTATTACTCTCTCTTTAGATTTTAAGGACTTTTAAATTGGTGTTTAATAGGGAATTTTTACTTTAGTATTTTTTCAGTTATTTTAGATGTATATTAATGCACTGATCTGATCTTTGTCATTGACATAAGTATTCAGAGACCTACATTTCACTCTAAGTCATGTTTTAAGGCTGCATCCAAACAAATTTGCTATATTGTCTCATTGTTTTCATTAATTCTAATAAAAATGCATTTTATTTCTATCATTTGTTCTTTGAACAATCTTTCATTGAGTATAAATGATTTAATTTCCTAGTACATATTTTTTAAATTTTATTTTCAAAGGCCCTGTGTTGAATCTATTTTT